>SCLH01079824.1:398924-431384 GCA_004367855.1 Oikopleura vanhoeffeni
ATGATGCATGACATTAAAATTATCGGAAATGTCTTAATCGAATTCTAGAAATTTCAATTATTTTTAAGCCAAAATGTTAAACTTAATTATCGAATTTGACGCTGATTGGTTGAAAATTTTGATTAGCTGTAAGCCAACTTTTTGATCAGTGAAATCTCAGCTTCAATTTGGTGGTACTTTTGTTTTGATCAGACGAACTTTTTTTTTCGAACTTTTCATTTCCGGTTTACTTATAGTCATATTTCTAGAATTCTAGGGTGAAATTCAAAAATCCGAGCCAAACATATTGACGACACTATATTCATCTACCTGAGTCGAAAAAACGGTCTTATTCTGAACATCCGTCTAGGAGAAGTATCACTTTGAAGACGAAAATTTGTAAAAATCGGCGTTCAAAAGTGATTCTAGAAAATTCAAGAGCGAAATTCAAAAAAATGGCTGAAACATATTAGTAACCTCACTCTTCCCGTACTATGTGTAAATTTTCAGACGCTTTGTATGTGGGGTCTAAAAGAAGATAGATTTTGAAAAAACCGTTTAGTGCTCTAGAATAGACTCACTACCTGGTGGTGTGATGTAACAAGGTTGACTTTGAGATGTGTAATCGTTAGACGAAGGCTAGATCTACAAACGAGTATCCTCAGAATTTTTACAACTGCCCTAGATTTGTTCTGAGGCGTGATTGAAAGGTACCAAAAAGCGACACCTACCCCCTTAAGGTACAAAAAAATTATATGTTTTTAATTTATATTTCTGGGAAATGAGTCCCAAATCGGCCGAAGGCTGATAGATGGGGATTTTATGTTAATTACCTGCGACCCGAAAAAATCCGATCCCTGGTCTCCATTTGAGAAAACGCTTGATGTAAACCACTTTTTACCTCGGCAACCCTAATTTTGAAGATCAAAATTACCTTTTTTGAGCAAGTTAGTAGTTAAAGTTTTTATCGTATTTTTTGCAAGTTGAAAAGTTGTGTAACACCACCGGTGTGGTAAAAATAAGCGATTATAAAGAACAAATTTAAATAGCTTAAAAATTTTGAATTAATAAAACTTGGCGACAAGTTGTCGCCGACAACCTTTTAAAAGTGATATTATTAAGAATTCGAATCACATTTATTAATAGGGTTTCAACCCTACTATTTAAAAATTTGATTTTTGATAAAACTGCCCTATAAAAAGTTAGTCGCATAATTTTAAGTCAATTATTTTAGCTACTTAAATATGCTCCTTATTTTTGATTGGATTTAGTCAAGATCCTGGGTAAACTCGATACGAAACACTGATTTATTTTAGCTTCCTCGCTGTGTGATTACGCCTCAGTATGTTTGCGTGTAAAAATTCGAAACCCATTCTAAGACATGATTCTCAAAAACCACCGAGAAATCGTTTTTGCTCGAACATCTCCTCAACAAAAATTAATCATTGTCGATGGTTGCCAGCGTGCTGGCCAAGTAGTCGCCGTAACTGGTGATGGAGTCAACGATTCACCAGCTCTGAAGAAGGCTGATATTGGGGTTGCTATGGGTATTTCTGGCTCGGATGTGTCAAAACAAGCCGCGGATATGATTTTGCTTGATGATAACTTTGCCTCAATTGTAACCGGTGTAGAAGAAGGTATAACTTGATTAATTAAAATATCTTTATTTTCATTATTCTAATTTTTGACTCTCTTGCGCCCTTTTCATTATATTCAGACCCTCTTTACTTCTAACTCATATATTTTGAATTTTTCCCAAATTTGACTATTAGGACTGCCTATATGATATAACCTATATCCATCATGATGTCCGGGTGACATAAATATCCTATTTCCTATTATTTTAACAGGCATATTGATAAAGAACGCTTTTGTGACATCCATGGCAAGGTTAATTCCGGTTTGAAAAACGTAAATCTTTGAAGAGACATGATTTTGGTTTAGGGACGCTTGTGACTCTGGTGGCACTTTGAAATCTTAGGAACGCGTTTGTTGACAATCTGTGGCAATTTTGACAAGTTACCAACGGCTTTTGTGGACCATTGTGTGGCAGTTTTTTAAACATTTTTATAGTTTGAAGTTTTTGGTAAAAAAAATTGTTTATTTTCAAGAAAAATTGTATTATATCTTTTTAAACGAAATAACAAGAAAATTTTAACCTTAATTATAAGGTGGTTTGAGATTCTATCTGGACAAAATATAATTTTGGAGGTTTGTAGAATTACGGAAGAAAATTATCTGGAGGGTTACGCCACTGGGGATTTTTAGATCTTCAAGTTGGCCATACAATTAAAATTCACCCATACTAATATGTAATCGACCCTAACTAAAAAGAATATGACCATTAAAAATTTCTCAGACCTCCACTAGGTGGCGAAAAACACTTTCAAAAAATGAGAAAGTGGAAATATTCTGGTGAAGTATGCCCCGAATAATATGAGACTATTTTGAAAAAAAAGCACAATAAAATTCTGATCAAGAAGAAATTTTTTTTCGATTTCGCTCTAACTGCGTTCTTTTTTTGAAATTTGACAATTTTCTAACAAAATTTGAATCAAAAACTCAAAATCCTTTTTTATCGGCCTTCGGCCGATTTGGGGCTCTTTTATTAAAAAATTTAAATTAAAAACACAAAATCCCGTTTTATCGGTCTTCGGCCGATTTTGGGCTCATTTTTAAACAAATTTCAATCGTCAAAAACTACTCTAGATCCGAAATTTTCAAATTCATAGGACATTATTATCGGGTGCTCATTTTTTGCTCGGGAGGCCCAAATATCATGCAAAATTTATATTTATTTTCATCGAAAACTAAAAAAAATCTTATTTTTATTCGTTCTAGATTTTAAAAAAGTTGAATTATAAAGTATTTTTGAAAATTTGGTCGGGAAAATTTTTTTTTGTGAGCGTTTTATCCGATTATAAAATTAGAAAAAATTGTTTTGTAAAATTTTTCACAAAAAAATTTCAAAATTTTATTCATACCACCGGCATCAGCCAATATTTCGAAAAAATACATATTTTATCGAACGCGCATTAAAAATTCACATAGACCCTTATATCTGAAAACACAACCCTGTTTAGTCGATTTTGGCCCAAAATCGAATGGTGGAAATGCTAAGCATAAACCTTGATCAATTTGCTTTTAATGTGAAAATTTCAAAATATTAGCGCTCTGCCAACTCGTCTGGTCATTTTGGATATTTTAATGGTCATTTTCGTTTTAGTTGGGGTCGTTTAACTAAAGGGCATAAATTTGGTAGCTATTGTATAACTATCTAAAAAGCTTAAAATTTCAAAATATTAGCTCTCTACTGACTCGTGTGGTAATTTTTGGATATTTTCATAGTCATTTTCATTTTATATAGGGCATACATATCATAGTTATTGTATGACTATTTAAAAAGTTGAAATTTTCAAAATATTAGCTCTCTATTGACTCGTGTGGTCATTTTTGAGAATTTTCAAGGTCATTTCCGTCTTAATTTGTCGATTAATCTGGGTTGAATTACCCTGGAGGCAAAAATTAAACAACTTCGGCGAAATTCGAATCCCAGTGGCCTAACCCTAAGACCAGAAATTTAAAATGATCAAAATGTTCTTATGATCTGAAAACTGCCACAAATGTCACAAAAGCGTTGGTAAATTTCAAAACTGCCCCAGATGTCACAAAAGTGTTCCTAAATTTTCAAAGTGCCACAGATGTCACAAAAGCGTTCCTGAACCAAAATCATGTCTCTTCAAAGATTTACGTTTTTCAAACCAAAATTTACCTTGCCATGGATGTCACAAAAGCGTTCTTTATCAATATAGGATATGTATGTTACCCGGGCATCATAATCGATATATGGACAAAACGACACCCTTCTAAATGCATGAATGAAATTTTTCAATTTTTTAGAGCTTCTTTAGCGAAATTGGCATTACATGAACAAAGAGACAAGTCTTCACATGGACAAAACGACAAAAATTAGATTGTCTTTATATCGAAGATTATCTTATCTCCTGCTTTCTCACTAAGCGTCATAACTGTGACGTCAGGAAAGATAGTGCCCAATCAAATCACACAATTGTCAAATTATTTTAAGAATCGTGTGATTTGATTGGTCACTATCTCTTCTGACGTCACAGGTAGGACGTGGAACAAAAAAGCAGGACAAAGGATAATCTTCGATATAGGCGCATTTGACGGTATGATTAATTTGCAAATTCTGCACTTTTATGTTTCTCGAACTTTCTACCATACGTCTTATTAGCTTAAAAATATGTATCTTACTGATAAAATAATGAGTCATAAGTTATGCGCGTATGGTACAGTGTAGGAACAGTTGATTTTTTTACTTTCCTATCCGATTTTATTCCTGCTATTTTTCTATAATTTTAATTTTTAGGACGACTTATCTTTGACAATTTGAAGAAATCGATCGCCTATACATTGACCTCAAATATCCCAGAAATCACACCATTTTTATTCTTCATGATAATGTCTATTCCCTTACCATTGGGCACTGTGACAATTTTGTGTATCGACTTAGGCACTGATTTACTACCAGCTATTTCTTTTGCCTACGAACAAGCTGAAAGGAAAGGGTCGAAAATTGGCAAACATTATTTTCCCAACCAAAGTGTCTCTCAGAAGTAAAAAGGGTGTCCACAACGTTTACATTTCGACTTTCGGAAACAAGTCACCTGATTGAGTTCTTAGATGACTCAAAATGACCTCACATATTCAGAAAATATCTAACAAAAAATTGCTTCGAAAAGGACCTTTTTTGATCGAAGAATATTACGAATTTATTATAAGTTTTCATAGAAAAAGTTGGAAAATGGTCTGATTAGGAGCAATCTTTTTGTTAGTTTTTTTTTATAAATATGTAGGGTCATTCTGAGCTATCTGAGAACTCAATTGGATGAGTCGTTTTCTAAAGTCGAAATGTAAACGGTTTGAAAACCTTTATTACTACAGGCACTTTGGTTGGGAAAATAATATCATAATCAACAATCCGAGGCCAAAAATCCCACTAGATTTAGTCGTTGATTTGACGTTTTATTTTTGACCACTGTTCAGTGATATAATGAAGCGATCTCCACGTAATAAATTCACTGACAAATTGGTCAATGGACGATTAATCTCTATGACTTATGGTCAAGTTGGATTTATTCAAGCTCTGGCCGGTTTTGTCTGTTATGCTGTGATCATGATGCAAAATGGTTTCAGACATTATGATATTCCGGGTCTCCGAGTATTTTGGGATGACAAAAATAATCATGATGTCGAAGACTCCTATGGTCAAGAATGGTCATTTCACCAACGTAAAGGATGGGGGATATAAACTTATTTTTAAAAATGTGATGCATAAAATTAAATTGAAAGTTTCAGAAAATTGTAGTCAAAAATTGGCGCCAGAAATCTTATTTTTAATTTTGTGAAATCGATTAGATTGTGTGTGGGTTACCGCAAGCGTCACCAAGAAAACTAGAACCGCTCATGTGTATAGTACACCAATTATAATAGCATCAATTTTTGGTATGACAAAACACTTTCAGGAATAATTTCTCACAAATAATTTCCAAATTTGTTTTTCACCATTTTGGTTGATCAAAATTTTAATATGATTTATTAAAGAGGAATAATTACCATCACCAACACTTAATTTTTCAAAGTAATGTTTTTAGGAGATTCGCTTCATAATTGAAAAATTGAAACCAACAGACGTTGCTTACGTCTGATTCAACTCACAATACTGTGGTTTGCGTCTATAAGGACACCCTCTATAAGGACAATATGGCCAAAATCTTCGCTTTGAGATTTTGGGCGTCCCTCAATAAGGACAATATGGCAAAAAATTCAAACGGGTCTTTTTTTCAAAAATATTAAAAATTCACCTCTTTTTCGTAAAAATATGAGTGAAGAGCAAAAAAAAAAAAAAGGTCTTCAAAAATTTTTTGAAAAATAAGGACAATTTGGCGAAAATCTCAAATGAAAAGCAAAAAAAAAAAAGGTCTTCATATTTTTCGGGAAAAATAATGGTTTTCAAAATCATATTTCAAAATAATTCGATAAAAATTTGGAATGGAGAATAAGGACAATATGGCAAACATTAGTTCTGTATTAAAATTTCCAAATTCCCCTTATATTTTTTAAATTTTCTGAAATTGTCTTTTTATTTCCTCAAATTGTCCTCGTTTTCATAAATTGTCGTTATATGTCCAAAATTATTTAATATAAGGATAATTGAGAAAAATTTTAAATAAAATTTGGGGAAATATGAAGACAATTTCCAAATATAAGGACAATTTACGAAAATAAGTAGATTTTTGGAAAATATAAGGATAATTTATAAAAATAAGCACAATACAAGAAAAAAAAGAAATTTTTATAAAATATATGGATAGTCTTTAAATTTTTGGGGGAAAATTATGGTTATTAAGTAAAAATTTGTACGATAATAGCTCAGGACAATTTGAGAAAAATTTCAGATGAAGACCCTTTTTTTTGCTCTTCACTTTTTGNGGGTCTTTTCTATGAAATTTTCACTAGGATAGTGTATTTTTCTAAAACTTTCCCAAATTGTGCTAATATTACCCTAATTTTCCTGATGTGTCCTTATATTTCCCGAATTGTCCTAAAATTACCAGAGTGGTCCTAATTTTCTCCAAATTGTCCGTATATTTCTGAAATTGTCCTAATATAAGCATAATTTGTTTAATATAAGGACAATTTGTTAAGTATAAGGACAATGTGGGTAATATTAGGACAATTTGGCTAAATCTCAATGGACAATGGCAAAATCTCAGCTGTCCTTATAGACGCAAACCACAGTACCTTATTATTAGGCATTTCGTGATTTGAAGCGAAGCATGCTCGACATTTTATATTTGCAAATGTTAAATAAAAGCGATACCTCAATTTAATTTTTATGGAGAATGTTAAATTTGATTTATTTTTTAAAATAATTTTTTTGCTCTCTCACGCCGTTTTGACTCGAGTAATTGTAGCCAAATGTTTGCATTTTTTCATTTCACACAAAAATGATTTACGAATATCCCTGTAAAAGTTTTGGAATATACCTGCCATACAATGTTTTTCACCGCTATTGTCATTGTTCAGTGGGCTGATGTGATCATCTGCAAAACTCGACGAAATTCGATCGTTCAACAAGGCATGAATAATAATGTCCTGATAGCTGGGCTACTCGAAGAAACTTGTCTAGCCGCCTTTTTGGCGTATTGTCCAGGAACTAATAATACCTTGAGAATGTACCCTCTTGAAGGTTACATGTGGTTTGTACCTATGCCGTTTGCTCTTCTGATTTTTGTATATGATGAAGTACGAAAATTCCTTATCCGACGACGACCTGATGGTTGGGTTGTTGATGAAACTTATTATTAAATTATTTTTATACAAATTGTTTTTATACAAATTATTTTTATACAAATTATTTTTGTACTAAACTGCTATTTTATTATTTTTTTAATTTAATAAATAAATCTGAAAAGTTCTTCAATATCGAGAATTTGTCTTACACTGAAATTTTGCGTATATGAGGCTCATATTATGAGCGGTGGAAAAAAGTTACAGCCTGAGTTTTCTCGTTTTTTTATTCCGCAAAAATGAACCAATCACTGATTGACAATCAGATACTGGTATTATGGATATTGACCAATCACAATCGAGTATTTTTGCGGAATAAAATAAACGCAGTAAACGAAAAAACTCAGGCTGTAGTATCCTCGATTTATTTTAACACAAAAATAAAATATTATGGGGGAGTCTTAGTTTGGCGAGTGGAATATCGGAACACAATGAATAATATTGTTTTGTTATCATTCAGAAATTGTATGTAGAGTAGGGAGTCCGAGGGTTGTTCCATTATGGAAATTAAGGCCCATATAAACAATTAAAAAGGCATTTATACTTGTAGTTATGAAATTTTTCCGATTGATTTCTAACAAAAATCTTGATTCCATTACAATTTTATATTGTCTATCGAAATCATACAGTAAAGTAATTTTATCCATTTTTTTTTAATTTTCGGGTACTGTAAATTAACATTTACTTGTCGTAGAAACTAAAAGTTGGTTTATTTTATTCTCATGCGTTACCGAATGAATCATTATTTATTTCTCGTTTTCAATTCTGCCATAATTTATGAAATTTCAAAGATATCCAAGAAAACGATAAAATTTATATAAAACTAAATCTCTATGTTCATGCAGGGATCGGCAAAACTGGATTGGATCGTATTGGATCGTATCGTTTTTTCCTGATCCGATCCAATATGATTAAAAATTAGGGGCAGTCGATCCGATCCAATATGATTAAAATTTAGGGGTAAGTTTAGGGGTTTTCAACAAAATTAACTCAAAATATACTATCCCCGCTAATAGGTCTCCGGCCGATTTGGGGCTTATTTTTCAACTAAATTAAATTAAAAATATAATATCCCCTTTTATCGGCCTTCGGCCGATTTAGCGCTCATTTTTCAACAAAATTAAAATATAATATCCGCCTTCGGCCGATTTGGGCCTCATTTTTCAACAAATTTTACTATAAATATACTATCCCCGTTAATCGGCCTTCGGCCGATTTTGGGCTCATTTTTCAACGAAATTAAATTGAAAATATAATAATCCCTTTATCGGCCTTCGGCCGATTTGAGCCTCATTTTTTAACAGAATTAACTCAAAATATACTTTCCCCGTTTATCGGCCTACGGCCGATTTGGGGCTTATTTTTCTACAAAATTAATTAAAATTATAAAATCCCCCTTTATCGATATTAATGCCCCTTAAAAAATATTGATGCTTAGCGCTCACGCAAAATTTGGCCGAATTCCACGGTGATTACGCTAGTTTAGACCGCAAATTTTCGTATTGGATCGGATCGGTACCGATCCGATCCAATACAGTTAAAATTTCACCCTTTTCGATACGATCCGATCCAATTCAGTTAAAATTTTACCCCCTTCGATACGATCCGATCTAATCTAGTTTTTATTTCACCCCTCCTCGATCCGATCCAATACGATTTTTTTTCTTCATGCCGATCCCAGTGTTCATGTTTATTCAATTTGGAAAATTTCTTTAAAGAAAGCTAAAGCTATCTGAGTTTTCAAAAATTTTTGTTGTGTTTTATGGCTCAAATTAATGTTTAATGAAAAATGTATTTATATCCCTTTAACACCTTTTGTTAAAACTAAGAGATGTGGGCTGAAATGAGGCCTCATGAGTGGCTAGGAGGGCTCTTTGGAGTGTTAGCTTTGGCTCCCTGGCCGCTTTTCAACCCACATCTCTCAGATTTAACAAAAGGTGTTAAAGGGATATAATCAATTCTGAGATTTTATCTTTAATTTTTTCAATTTTGATTTCGTTCGAACAGAAAAACTAGAAGAGGAGGTTTTTTTGAAAGATCTATAAATTTACCTAATTTCCTGCCCACTTCCGTCTAAAACCCTTATAAATTATAAGTTATAATCAATGATAATTAATCATACTCAATTCCGTTTGTAATGATTTTTGGCTTGCATGAACTAATTAAAACTATTTTGTTTGCATTAGATGATTTGGTTTTTATGACGTATTTGACTGTTTCAGTATGTAAAGTAAATAAATTATATTTACGTTTCTATCGCGATCTTATTGCATGTTTTTTTGGCTTTCATTTGTATTAACTATTTCACAAGTTGTGTTTTCCACCTTAATAATGAGCAATTAGAGAAAATTTAGCGAAGATGAAGGGAATTATTTTATCTATTTTTTTATCAAATGTGAATTCTGCTTGCACAGAATTGGAAAAGGAAAATATATTTGATAGTAGCACACCAACAAACTACTTAGATGGCTGCTGTTATGAGAATGGAGAAAACGTTTTAAATCAGGTTAATCAATTTTTCGGAATACAGGGACCTCTGTAGAATAAAAAAAATTCAAAATGAAATTCATACATGTATGTTCCTATAAGAACTTTAAAATCAACAAGCGAATTTAATTTCAAGATTATTTTTGAGAAAACTATTTTTTCTGCATCCAAAATGTTATCAAGTTATTATTTGGAGCCAATTGATTTGAAACTCTTAACCCCTTACTCGTTTGGCCGATCGGTCGAATGGTGGAATGCCTATTTATAACAGTCGAGGAAATCTTTCAAAAGTGCGTGATAATCTGAGAAAAACAAACATTTTCAATATATCATAACAATACCGTACATTATTGTCTGAAAGTGCACACAGATCGTAAAACTAGAATTGCCCGAAATCGGATTAAGAAAACAAATTTTTATTTGATCAATTTGAAACCCTTAATTCTCTTTGTCATTTGACGATTTGAAATAAGAAATTTCAAAACTCAAAAATGGGTATCGATGTTTTTTAGTTATCTTGTAGAGAATTTTTTTGTCATTTTAAGACTCACGATTTTTTGGTTTTTGAGATTTTTTTTAAAACGGTTTAAGGGGGTATATCTGGCAGATTTGACATATTCAGATGATATATCTGAACTTAAAACAAAGCTTATAAGAAAACCGAAAATTGCTTATTTGAGATTATGCCTTATACTTGGCGAAAAGTCAATCACAATATTTTTGCTACCATCCATAGGTTACGTATCGTAACACAAAGAGTGACACTTTCAAAAATTTTGATCGGCGACTGAACAATCAGAACGCAATAACGCGATTTTTGTCGCAATATTCAGATCAAATTTATTCTCCTCGAGGATATATTTACAAATGACTCAAATGTTTTCGATCAGTATTCCTAAACAGTTGTCAGAGTCTCGAGGGCTTTTTTGCATTTCCGAGCTAGAACTACGAATCTGGATGGATTTTTTTGGTCTTTTCCAAAAAATTTTCACAGAAAAAAAAAATGCTCGATTTTTTCGAAAATAGCGAAAGAAAGCAGTGAAGACACTGATGAAAGTGCTTACGTTCGCAGTCGATATTTCAGTCTAAGTGGGGTCAATTCGAGTGGGTCAAATCGAAAAAATACGCCAATTTTTCGAAAAAATTTTGATGATTGGCGTTCCTTAGTACACTTACATTCATCACCCCGTATCAATTTGGAGCATTCTTAATGCCTCTAAGGCCTTCATTTAATCAGACAGATATACCCCCTTAAAGATGCGAAAAATGACCTTTTGGTCCTCGGGTACTCACGGGAGTTAAAATAGCGGTATCACAAATAAAATAAGCTGACTCGACAGCAAAGGGTTTTCTCCAGACGTCTATTGTTTTGCAACGTTATCGGATGTACCGGCTGGTCAAAATTAACCGGTAAAGTATAGCTTCCGGTACCGGATGTGATATTTCAATGATTAACATGTGCCAAAAGATGCGCAATTATCTGTTTCCTGGAAATTGTATTGTAAACTAGGGGTCATAAGTGACCTAGAAGTGCCGCTCGAGGGGAATTTATATCATGGAAAAAACAACTTTCGGTTTTCACTCCTTATGACCCCTAGTTCATAATATCGTTTTCAGAACACCGATACTTGCGCATCTTTTCGTTTATTCAAATCATTGAAATATCACTTCCGGTACCGGAAGCTAAACTTTGCCGGCTAATTTTGAACAGCCGGTACATCCTATAATGGTGCAAAACAATATACCCAAGGAGAAAACCCTTCGCTGTCGAGTCAGCTAATTTTATTTGTGATAACGCAATTTAAATTCCCATGAAAACCCGACGACTAAAAGGACACTTTTCACACCTTTTAACCATTTTTTTCTAGAAAAAATCACAAAACCAAAAAAAATCTTACGTCTCAAAATGACCAAAAAACAATTCTATACAAGATAGCTTAAAAACATCAATAACAACTTTTGAGTTTTGAAATTTCTTATTTCAAATCGTCCGTACGACACAACGTACTTCAATTGACCACAGACGATAATCTTCAGGGAGTGGGTGACCCACTGGGTGTCCCTGATTTGGACTTTTAACTACGCGATTTCTAGACGATCATATTGAAAGTAACTGTAAGACAATTTAAAATAAAGAATTTCAAAAGTCAAAAATCGGTTTCAATGCGTTAAGCCTATCTTGTAGAGAATTTTTTTCTGGTCATTTTAAGATGCAGTTTTTTTTTCGTTTTTGAAATTGTTTTAAAAAAATTGATTTTAAGGTCAAATTTACATGACTAACTTTAGTCAGCTGTAAAAGTTGCAAATTAGGAGCTGACGCACTTTTTTCTCCTGCAAGCAGGAGAAAAGGCTTATACAATTTCAAGTATTTTGATTTAGGTTAAAATGACCACCCGGTCGACTTCAATGACCGGTAAAGTTGAAGGTCAATCTCAAGGTCATCGAATTTGTATAAAAGACCCACCAAAATGATCACCGTGGCCGACTTTCTAATAGTGCTAGAAAGCAAAACATTTCAATATCATTTGAGAGAAGTTGAGCAATCGCTTTGAAAATACCACCAAAAGATCGCTCGTAGTCAACCTTCTAATGACGGTATTAACAACCATGGGCTAATTATGTATACTAAGGGTGCTAGAAAGGAAAATACATTTTCATGATGTGATAGGCCAAAATGTATTTTGTTCTCTAGCACCCTTAGTATACATACCTCGTTGTTAATATCGCCATTAGAAAGTCGACTACGAGCAATCTTTTGGTGTTATTTTCAAAGCGATTGCTCACCTTCTCTCAAATCATATCAAAATGTTCTGCTCTCTAGCACCGTAAGCGTACATAATTCACCTATGGTACATAATACGTTNTTTTATACGAATTCGATGACCTTGAGATTGACTTTCAACTTTGACCGGTCATTGTGGTCGACCGGGTGGTCATTATGACCTAAATCAAAATACTTAAAATTGCATAAGCCTTTTCTCTTGATTGCAGAAATAAAAGTGCCTTACCTCCTAATTTGCAACTTTTACAGCTGGCTAAAGTTAGTCATGTTAATTTGACCTTAAAATCAATTTTTTTTGAAAAAATTTAAAAAACAAAAAAATCCTACGTCTTAAAATGACCAAAAAAAATCTCTACAAGATAGTCTTAACACATTAAACCCGATTTTTGACTTTTGAAATTCCTTATTTCAAATCGTCTAATATAATACAAAACACCTACGCTCCCACTGAACCCTTTAAATTGAAGTTATACTAAGTTTCTCCAGGAAATACTTATAAACTATCTCGTTCTTCATTTTACATCATTTTTTCAGATTTTTTGTGTCAGGTGACAGAGCAGAAATACAAACAACTTCTCACGCTGTTTTTTGAAAATTTAACTTTTGACGGAGAAAAACCCGAAAATTCTGATTTTTTTGAAAAAACGATTGTTTTTGTCTATCGATGTCCTAGTCTGGGGCCACCAGAGTTTGAATTATCAGGACAATCCTTGAGAATTTTTTAACTTGAGGGAAAAAAATTGAACATTTCTATCAACTTCCAATATTTTGGTGCTGGGGATTTTGTTAAAATTTAGCATAAAAATGATATGTTTATATTACCACCAAAAGACGCCAAATCAAAAATTAGAAAAATTGTCTGAAAAGTTCTTAACTCTCAGGCGCTGCAGCGCCTGATCGACTTTGAAAGTTTTTTTTTACCCTTATACATAATGGGATCATCGTCGACTAAGTGAACGCTGAACTTTTCTGCGAAAAATTTTTTGTGCGTTTTTTTGTCGAATTAAAGTACTTAAGTACAGTACTTTTTTTGCAAAAAAATCTCAAATCTGTTGAAAACATATATGAGGCTATTCTACAAAAAATTCTAAGCATTTTTGTATAGTCGAAAAAAGATCACGTGACCCTGTAAATGAGAAATAAGATATTTTGAGAAATCTAGAAAATATGAAGATGGAACTTATTTGAACATGCTTTCTATGTCTTATTCACTGCTGATAACGTTGATGACGTTATAACTTAACCTACAATTTTTTTTGTCAGTTTTGAGATTCCACCGGTTTACTGGTAATCAGTACAAAATACCGGTAATTTGCAGTTTGAAGATAACTACACATTATCTAGATCTACAAATAAACTGTAGGGGGTAAATTATCACGCGAAATTTTTTGCATTATTTTTTCTGCTACCTGACACCACCTGGTGGAGTAAAGAGCACTTTTTGATTCTCGGCACTGGATTATCACAGAGACCTGCAATTATACTTATATGGGTAAATTTTCACGAGAAAATTTATGGCATAATTTTTTGACACCCAACACCACCTGAGGGGATTAAGAGCATTTTTTGAATCTTGGAATTAGAGCATTAAAAAAAAAATCGCCACCAGGTGGTGTCGGATGTGAAAATAAATAATGCCGAAATTTTTCTCTTGAAAACTAACTCGCATAAGTATAATTTCAGGTCTCTATGATATTCCAGCTCCAAGATTCAAACAGTGCTTTTTACACCACCAGGTGCTGCCGGGTGTCAAAAAAAATAATTCCAAAAATTATTTTGTGAAAAGTTTCCCATATAAGTATAATTGCAGGTCTCTATGATAATCCAGTGCCAAGAATTAAAAAATGCTCTTTACTCAACCAGATGGTGTGTGGTGCCAAAAAAAATAATGCCAAAAATTTTCTTGTTAAAATTTGCTTTCTACAGTATATTTGTAGGTTTTGTTAATGTGTAGTTCTCTTTTAACCGGAAATTACCGGTAAACTGGTGGAGTCTAAAACCAACAAAATAAATTTGAGGTTAAATTTTTTTTTGGCCACACGATGCAAAAAATTGTTTCGCGGTTCCTACTACGGTTTTTGCTCCAGAGGAGGGGGGGGCACAAAAAAAAAGTTACGTTAACGCTGATTTTTTTGAACTGCAATTGAATGCATTTATAATCAAAATAAAAAAAAGTTTTTGATCTATCAGCGAAATAATTGTCTTAATAAGATCATCAACGGCTTAATTGAATAGGTTTTTAAATGCAAAACTATAGATAATTGACATTTTAAACATCAGGCGCTGCAGCGCCTGACTGGCGGCTGGGCCATTTTTAACTGCGGTCGTACCCGAGTTAAACAAGTTTTAAACTTTCATAAAAAGTTTGAACTGGGTCTTATTTGAAATTCAATTATGAGAGGAGATAGTTTTCGACTGAGCTTCCCAAATTATTTTTTTAGGCTTTTTGGTCAAATGCAAAAATTTTAAAAATAGCAAGAGAAGTTGATTGTTTCTGTGCTATGTAAGTCTTTTCTTGAGGGAGGCGTATTAAATGTATGGGTGTTGGCGTAGGTAGGATTAAACTTTACTTATGTTGGTTTTTAAATGATCGCAAATAATTTTTCTGTAAGTAGCAAAAGTTTTTGGAATATCAACTTTGCTAGTTTGGTCGGAAATTACGTCGAAAGAGGTCGAAATCAGCGACACCCACTCCATTAATAACTTGATTCATAATTGAAAGCTATTTTAGTTCGTACATCATCCCACTTGTTAGTTAATCGCAAAAACGATCCATTGACCGACAAGATACCGGTATTTTTTTATTTTTGTTAAATTTACTGGTCATTTTAATTGTTCTTTTGTTAATATTTTCATCCCACTAGCATTTGAGGTAATTTTGGTTATCTTCACTGCAGCAAAAAAACAAAAAAAAATTTGTAAATCGTATATTCCGTGCAAGAATATAATTTAATTTTAAGTTTGCATTAGACTGTAAAGATGACAGTTTCAATTACAATGACCCAGACTTATCCACGCCTTGTGCACGATTTGCTTTTCCATTTCCTATAAAACCACAATATGACGAAAACTTATATACCTATTCTATAGAAGTAATTCAAAAATCATCAGGGGAGGTTATCAGTTCTTTAACAGATTATTTCGAATTTGGTGGTATTGGGCCTTCGAGTAGGGAGCAGGAACTAAAAGTATTTTATGTCAAGCAAAGAAAAAAGAATGAAGATAATGGTCCTTTAATTCCAGTTTTTGACGTTCAAGCTGTAACTGATTTTCGAGTCAAAATTATAGCTCACTATCAATGCAAAGACGGTACAAAAACAACCTACTTTCCTGTTATAAGTGGGACAGATAAATATTACTTTGACGTTAACCAATTTTCAATAAGATACAGTAACTTACAGTCGGGCTGTTGAATGCACCTCAGAGAATATTTTTCGAAGCTTAATTTATAAAAATATTGGTTTATTGGCATGTACTTAAGGATATGGTGGTTCCTACATTTGCTGCAGTTATTATGTCATTAAAATGCACCAAATCGATTTTAATTTATTTTAAAAACTTAATGAAGTACTCTAAGTATTTTTATCTACAAAGTCGATTAACTTTCAAATTTTGGTAAAACTTTGCAATATGATTGGCAGTTTTGAAATCAGTGAAAGCAGGACTTGAATTTGAGCTAATTTTCGATTTCATCCGACAAAAACCATTCACTTCCGGTCTACTTAAGTGTCATGACATGTCATATTCTAGAGTTTCACGCACTGTAATCAAAAATTCCAAATTTAAGATTTGTTAAGGTTTTCATTATCTTATTTTTACATAAATGCAAAATGAAAAAAATGAAAACTAGGAAGAAGATAGGTTTACAAGGACGAAAATGGTCAAAATCGGCAGTTTTCAGGCATCTAGAAATTGTGTGACAAATTTGACAAAAATCAAAACCTAGAATTTTTAAGTTTACTAAAATCCTATGTCTGTGGTGAAAATCAAAGCTTTTAATTAAAAAACCAGGGACGAGATAGGTTTTGAAATATGGAATGTGTGCCGTGTTACAGACATGATTCAAGGAGTTTAAGGGAGTGGTTGTCGCTGATTAAGCTGTTTTTTGAAGTTTTTATAAATGGTTTCTTGATGAACTGGTAGAGGNTTTCTGAACGTGAAGAACAAGTGTGGAAAATAATTTCAACGCTTATTGTAATATGATACAATTCAACCTACGCCCACGCACTAACCCTTAATAAGCCTTCCAAAAAAGAACACTAAAAAGCTTACTCCTCCTACAATATTCATGATTTTTTTCTATTTTTTTGACTAAAGTTTCGGAGAAGCAATATCAACAATAATCTAGAGCCCCTTTTTTGAAATTATGCGTCTGACAGACAATTTTTTTTCGACCAATATTCGTTAAGATTTTGTTTTTCGGTCTTTTCGCATTTTTTTTTCGTTAAAAGCAAAATTTTGAAAAAAAGACTTTGATTATTGTTGATATTGGTTTTCCAGAACTTGACTCAAAAAACAAACATAAATTGATGTAAATTGTAGGAGGAGTAGGCTTTTTGAGTTTCAAATATTGAAACATTACAGTAACCTTCATATGCTTCCAGAACAATGTCTGACCAAAATTTCGAAAAAAACTCCAGATTATTGGTAAACTAGTTTTGAGCTTTCATATAAAGTATAAACGGAAAATTTATGTTGAAAATTGGCGGAGGAGTATGCTTTTGAAAAAGCCTCTAAATCTCGATTTCAGATTTCGTTTTTAAAAGTTTTTTGAAATTTTTGTCCGACAAAAACTAAATTTCGAAAAAAACGCTTTAGATTATTCTTTGTATTGATGATCTAGAGCCTGACACAAAAAATTTAATGAAAATGATGATAACTGACGGAGAAGAAAGCTTTTTAGTGTTTTTTTGGTGAGGTTTACTATACGTTCATGTGAGTGCGTAGGTTGGATTGTATCAGATTACTGAAATTTTTTAAATTATTGCGAAGAGTTGTTCTTTACGTTAAAAAAGTTTTTGGAATTCCAGCTTTGCTAGATTTAGCCATTAAACCGCATCTAAAAACAGAAATCAGCGACAACCACTCCTTAAGGTGATTCTGGTTGCAGTAGTTATTTTTCGACCCACGGCGCCAAATTCGGTATTTTTTTCAATTGCACTGACCATTCCAGACCTCGAGAACGTTTCCAATTAAAAAAAACACCAAATTATTTGCAAATGCAAAAAACTTTACTAGTCCTCCCAAAGCCAAATTCTCCAATTTCAAGGAAAAATTTAAAATTATTAGAAAAAGTTTCAGTACTACAAGACCGTGAAAGTAGCCGAAGCCTTCTTTATTAGAACACTTCAACCATCCATTAATGATCCAATTTGATCACAAAAGCGTTTAAACTATTTATTTTTGTATCTTGAAAAATCTAATCTGCACAAAAATATGCTATTATTCCAAAAAAATTTCCCCGAAAATTTTTTTGGGAAATTCTAGATATTCATTCTGTTAGTTGAATTTGAAACTTTGCCTAAAACTTCATTCTTTGCAATGAAAATAAATCGAAACTAGAAATTATTTTTAAATATATATACCAATATTCTGGATATTTTTTTTCTAGAACATTGAAATCGCTTGTCTAAAATGAAATTGCCCCGATAATGACAGCAATGATCAAAAACAAAATAACCCGTTAGTGATCAATTTTTCCGGAGATTCAGACCAAAATAAAATTGAAATTTTGACCATATTCTAGAAAATCCGAAAATATCGTTTTGTACTTGCATAAAAAAGGAAATAATTCTAGATATGGGTATCATTTCAATACAAAAAAATCAACTTCGCAAGAAAAAGTCATCTAAATGAAAGTATTTCAATATGATAGTTGTTCATTTTTGTGCCTTTTCAAATATTCAATTTTTAGCCTAATCAATGTAATAATAGGCCGCATTAAATCAACATGAAATAGTGGATTGCGAGAAATATAAAAGAAATTATTAAAAAATTTCCTTGGTTCAAAAGTTTAATAAGATAATAGAAAGGATTTTGGAAAAAGAGAAAAAGAATCCGCACTGTACCGTTCGTGAGGTATACTTTTTTTGTAAATAATCTACATTTTGCCTTATTTAACTATAGCAAGAATTTTCAAAAATAATTTCGGCGAATTAAGATTGAATTTATGAAATATGCTTGTTGAATTCTGAGAATTCTTTTCTGACCAATAATATCGGCATTATGTGATTTTTGGAATACGTGATATGACGGTATACTTCAATGAATAGAAATACCAGCAATTAGGTTTTATGCATTTAAGGTTATGTGATAATATTTTCTAAAACTGACATCAATTTTTGGACTTCTCAAGGTTACGGCACTACAATATACAATTGGAAAAATACAACGTCACTCAATTCTCACAAAAGATATTTGATTTTTAAAAAGGTTTTTTTTTCCCCAGCAAATGCTGGAAGCACCCACAATTCCACCTTAAGGGCAAAAAACATTTTTCGTCATGGCTTAATTTTAAAGATCAATGGGATCTACAATCTTGTATGTTTCAAAAGTCCTGAATGTTCTCCTATTTCGCGTCTTGAATATGTCAAATTATGAACCAGTCATTACCCTTAACTCGTAGACTTAAGACATATGATCTGTACCCAGACTCGATTCCGGCAACTAGTGACCATTCTCTAATAAATCGAGCCATATGAGCAAAGTTCTTATCAACATACATTTTTCAATAGTTAACATAATATTCAGCCCAATTGCATACAATTAAAAAAACCAAAAACAAATTAAACAAATTAAAAGGCATTTAATGAGAATAAGAAAACAAAGTTTGAAATACTTCACTCGACTATAAAAGTCGAATAATGAGAATGTGAAATTAAACCGTTTCAACCTATTAGTATACTACCTCACATAAACTTCTATATTTCTTTCGCTTCTGTCTAAACATAATTATACGTTTTCTACAAAATTTCTCTAGATAAATGTCTTCTTAAATTTGTTGTGAAAAATAATTTTGTTGTGAGATATTATCTTTCATGCGTAGGCCGTCTCTATGAATCATTTTTCTTTTAAGGGGGTCTGCCGAATGATTTGATAACTTTTGAAAAAATATATAGAACCAATTATACAGTAAATTTGAAAAAAATACTCAATTAACGTCAAAAAATTCCAGGGTCAACTTCAAACGTTTTTAAGACTTTTTCTCATTACATGAAATCTGAATTAAAATTCACGTGCACGAAATAATCCAAAAATAAGGTTTAAAATTATGTCATAAATAAATCCTATTTCTTGGAAAAATAAGATTCACGTGACCTTTTTGGATAAATATCAATATGTTCAAAACTCTAAAATTAGGTTATTTTCCCACAGATATTTTTCGAAAGCGTAATTTAAGTACTATTGTGTACTGTGAGCCAAAACCTTATTTCTTAATTTGAAAGTCACTATCGTTTTTGACTTTAGCTGTAATTGGAAAAAAATTTTAAAAACTCCTTAAAAACATCTTCACTTATTTCAAAACGTATTTTAAGCATTTTTTGAAAAAAAAAACCAGTACTATTTGACGACCTTATTTTGATAATATATACGGTCACGTGATCATTGTGCCTTGGTGTAATGGAAAAAAGTCTTAGATTTTTTCTGATTTAATGAAAGGTTTATGTGTGATTCAAAAAAATTTGCAAAAAAAATAACTGTAATACAGTTAAAAATTTCCAAAAAAAAAACCGCACACAAACGTCATTTTGTCTTCAAGTTAATCGATAACTTTATAACTGATCTGTCATATAATGTTTAAGGCGTCGATAAATGCATTTAATGTGAATGGTCACTACTTCCGAAATCGAGCTACGAGTTAATGGGAAAAAGTTTAATAGATTCTAGTCGCGGATTTTTTCCGACGATTGGATAATTTGAAGTAATTTTGCCGAATATTTCTTTATAGAAACCGAAAAATAACTTTGAATACAGCGGGGTGCGGCGTATGAGTTAAGAAAGTTCGTTCGCCCAAAACACGCGACTATACGCGTAATTCTAAACTATAGCGCGTACTTTAACTCTACGCGTACTTCTGGGAAAATTGTGCTCTGAATTGGTCCAATTTGTACAATATCGTAAGTTAAAAATTGCGTTTAAAATATGGTCAAAGAAAAGAATCTTTGTTGATTATTAGGGTAATTTTACATATATTCTAGACTAGAATTTTTAGTGTATAAAATTTTTTAGTGTATAAATTTGATTTCATCGAAAAAAATGAAATTAAAGTAAATTTAAAAAAACAAACATGATTCAAAGAAGATTTGCAAAAGAAAAAAATAAGACCACTGCTGATTGGTCAATTTAACATATCTAGAGTTTAAACATGTAATTGAGTTTAAGGGTTACTTTTTCGTTACAAAATTTCTAAGATGTACACATGATATGTATTGACTCGCAAACATGTTTTTAAACTTGTGAATACCGACACTTCATTGGTCAATCTGAACATGTTTTAAAAAAAAATGTATTTTCATTGTCGCCCCGAAGCGAGGAATCTTGGTCTGAAAATCTGGTGAAAAAACGCCTATCTTTTGCCTAGGAACGTTTGAAAAAAAAAGCCCTATCTTTTTCTATAACTATACGCCGCACGCCAGGAACGAATAAATTTATTTTTCAAAATCGTACGTTTTTCGAAGCTTACGTAGGTTTTATCTCGGTTTCCAACTATTACGCGTTATAACTATTATAGTATACGTATTACGCCGCACCCCGCTGTATAACTTATACAGTATAAGACAAATATTGTTCAGTTCGTTAAGACTTAAAACTATGAAGAAGCTGAAATTGTTATAAATTTATATTCTAGAAAATATTTATTTTTGTAAACAGGAAATGTATCAAGAGATTGTTTTTTTATTGTCCCCGCAATATGGACAATGACTTCCTTTTGGTAGTACTTTTCGTAGTATGTTTAAAAAAGGAAAACAATCTGATCGAACAAAATGAGCTCAAGAGACCCTTGAAAAGGGTTAGAACTTTAATGACAAAATTGTATCACGGGGGAATAAAATTTTTAAAAACTCCCGAAAGTCCCAATGTTCTTTTAGGTCTTACAGATGCTGATATCGAACAATTTCAAATAGTGTTAACATGTTTACTTATAATGAGCATCTTCAACAGCCTACTCACAGTCTCCAAGATTTGTGTCTATTGATGATATCAGTTTTGATGAATGTCCAGTGATTGATTTTGAATTTATGAATCAAGATGTACTGGCTAACTGTGGCAACCAAGACGGTTTCACAAATGGACTCAGCTCAATTTGTGAGTTTTCTAGTGAAGGCACGCCATCAACGGGCAGCGACGAAGCACAAATAAAACTGACAGATTGGGTTATAATTTATACTTAATAAAATAAATCAGCAATTTTAAGATTTTGTCGTATAGCCACTACTCCTTTCAACGTGTGATTGTGCCGTTGTGGCTACGCATTCTAATCAAAGTGTAATAAAAGGATATTTAGCAACTTTACGATTTTTAGCAATTTTACAATTTTGTCGTACCCTTTTTTCCAACGGAACTCCATCTCAAAAACGTTTACTATCTCTATAGCCCGTGTTTGAATCCCACTGATGTTGTCTAAGTGATTGTCTTAGTGATTGCTTGAGTGATTACACACCGATAAAATTTAGCGGTCCCATTATCAAGACCATATAATCATACTCAAGACAATCACTTAGACAACATTAGTGGCATTCGAACTCGCGCTATTAAGATAGTAAACGTTTTTGAGATGGAGTTCCGTTGGGAAAAATATATATTAGCAAATAATTTTTGTAAAATTTGGCCGCGAATAAAAATCTAATATTTTTCGATGTTCCTTTAATCTGGCGCATACACAAATAGTGTTTACACAAAATTTGGCATTGAAAATGTTTTTAAGGCTGGAAAGGAAAAAACTTGATATACCTTGATTTTTCAAATAAACAAAAAAAGAGTGAGAGATCAATTTTATCGATTCTTATTGGTTTCAATTAATCGGAATTCAGCTATTAACTTGTAGAGTCACTTCAAGCAAACTAGTTTGATAAGTCCGTTTTTTCTTAATTATTTAACCCCCACTTGCTTGCGATGTTATATTACTCACCTGCATATGAGTGTTTTAAAACACACTAGTATTTGCTAACTATGAAAAATGGCTTCAGCCATCATTCTAAAAAAAATATGATTTGGGATTTTGAGATTGATTTTCATGGTGCGTAATTTTCTGGTTAAAAACTCGATAGAAACGAAATAAATATTGATTTTTCCAAATTAAAAAAGGCAAGATCGCGATTCGCGACCGCCACAAAATTTTGGTTGTAACAGAATCAATAATTTTTGAATAAGTTTGATGAAAAAATTTGAGTAATTTGATGGAAAAAATTTAACCATCTAAAATATTTTTATAAAATTTATTTAGTTTCGGCTCCCGGAAACTTTTTGTTTGCCTATCTTAGGCAAAATTTCACAGGCCACAATTTGTACTCAATGAAATTTTTTGCGCGCAATGCGCACGTTCTCAAATGGTTTATTTCAAATTTTCACAGCCAATTACACCATCAGGTGGTGACGGGTACCAAAATAAATAATGTCAAAATATTAAACTCCGGAAGTTACCCTTATAAGTATATTTGTAGATTATTATCTGGTTCTAGTGCTGTTTTAACTGCATAATACAATAAATTTTATCCAAATCATGCATTAACGGTCTGATGAACAGTTTCTGAAACTCACCAAAATTTTTGAAAGTAAAAATAAGGGAACTTTCGGGGGTGTCTTCCGATATTCCGCCGGCCAAAATGATACTTCCCCAAAATATTTTAGGTCTCTGTGTTTTATAACACAGCAAAGCAGGTGGAAGTTAACTTAAATTCTAGAAAATATTAACTTTCGTCCCTTGATGTCCCTGTTTAACATCTCCCATTTTCATACTGGGTGATACCATCAATTTTTATTTTATATTTATGTTTTCTGCGCATACATTTCTTCAAATTAAGTCATATAAAAATTCAAAAAAGGTGCAAAATTTCACTTTGATTGTAGTAATGCAAATTTTTGATTTTTAACATTTTATCTACTAAGGACAACCTTGGTCAGTTTTTACATTCGTATAAATTATATAAGACACCAATATACCATCTCGAACAGATTTAACTTGTGCTGCCCCAAAACCGACTACATCATGTATAGATAACGACGTAAATGGCGATTGTGGTGGAGATTGTGTTATTGTTGATGAAATTAACTTTCTGGAAAGTACGGATTTGTTCAAACTTATCGAAAGTGATTGTGAGCAAGGTAACCTACCAAATGATTGTACAGATTGCTGTCAAACTATTGGATATGATGTAAATATACTGCAAAAACTGGATTTTGAAGCAAGATCATTTTATAATCTTCAAATTGAGGGCTCAAATTTGGGACCTTGGAGAAAATCCGACAACGACGATACTAGATCGAACACTTATCGAAAATCTGCTCAAGATAGATTACGAATTCAAGGTATTTTGAAAGCTTTTGGTTTTTTCATTCGATTTTTGCGACATATAACTTATCATGGTAAAGCGAGTCAGCGCAAAACGCGAGCATTTGTCATTTTCGCCAGCTACCACACCTGCTACCGCACACCGGTACTACAGACAAGCGATACTTTCGCCCGCTGGTAAAGTGGCTTATTTGAGTTTATATGAAAAAATACAATTTTTGCATGTTTTTGATTTTGTCTGCTAGAAAAATTAAAGAAAGTTTTAATTTTGTTGAGCGAAGCTGTCCAAAATCAAAAATTGAAACTAATCAATAAATTTGTGAGCTAGTTAGGGAGTTTTGTCACTTGAGAGTGTGCAAGAAAAGGTCACTTGAACAAAATATAAAACTTGATTTTTATGGTCTGATAACAAAATAAGCCACCTCAGAGTGTTTTAAGTACATTTTGTTCATCAGCAAAAATATATTCATGTAGGGTTTAATTTTGCCATTTTGTTTTGTTGATTCGGTAGGACGCAAACATTATAAATATTTGTTAAGTTAATGATTCTCCTGATCAACCTCCTCAATTTAAAATTCCAAAAACGAATGGAATCGTTTCCGAAGGCAATGGTGAAGTCATGATAACAGTCTTAAACTGTGATACTTCTGTACGAGACTGTGATCTCACTGTCATTTCTTATGATCCCGATTCCGAACTTGCATGGGAGATTCAATTTGATATTTATGACGCAACAGATAATCTTGAAGAAAATGGACGAAATAATTTCAAGATTGTTAACACTGTCTGTGACAACAGTGCTCAATGTTCAACAAATATCCTGTAAGTTTTTCATTAAAATTAAAATCATTTTATGTATGATTTATAAACTTCTTGGCTATACATAGAAACGCAACCCAATTTTTTAGGCTTGGTCAAGGTCTACAAACGGCTTCCCAAGCTTGTCCTATAGACCAGGCTATACATACTATAGCTAAAACTATAAATTTTCGAAAACTTTCTTGCTTTTGGTGACCTAACTTGGGTCTGAAAAATTTTCAAATTAAGAAACGAAAATTTGCATGCTTTTAGCCGGAATTAACAAACCAAGTATGTGAAATTTTTTGTTCGTCGACTTTTTGGAGAGATTTCATATATAAATTACTTAGATATTCAGGCCAAATAAAGTATTTTCGTAAAAAAAAATATTTTGCCATTGAGACTGAAATTCTCAAAAAATACAATGCAGTAATAATAAATTTCGAGAGTTGGGATTCTAAGCATTAATCAATTCAAATTTGAAGATTCAAATTTTTTTATTAATATTTCTTATCATAAAAAAAATCCATAAAAGGCCTGAATTAACAATTAACGTCCGCTTCTGATGTTCAATTTCAGAGAAAGTATTAAAGGTTAATTATATTTTGTCGATCTGTAATACTTTGCGAATTTTCCATCGTAAAACTCTGATTAAAAGCATTCTAGCGACAACCTCTTTTTTATGTTCACAATCACTTACAAATGACAATTTTACATAAAATGAGGGAGTCCGTCTTTAAATTAACAGATGGAATTACATGTCAGACACAAAAATAAACTTTATTATTCATAGAAAAGAAGGAGAATTACTTTCTGAATGCGATCCAGAATTGCCAGATTGTCCTTATGATTCTCCTCGATTGGAACTAGTTTACGTATCAATTCTTGCTCAAGAAATTATTCCAAAGAATTTTTTTGCAAACTGTCCTGATACAAGTGCTCAATGTGGTGGCATTCCAAGTTGTGTAGATCGAAACACGGCTACTTATCAGTATTCAGTCTCAAATGATTTGACAATTAAAATTGATGATCTTAATAATAATCCTCCTCGTTTTTTCAATCAACGAACAAAAATTTACATACCTCAAAGCTCAAATGCAATTCTAGAATGTTTAAGTTGGCAAGGAAAGTGTTAAAAAATGTCAAAACTTTTAGTACAGGAGCTGCGGAATAATCTTAGCAACTTATTTGGAAAAATTTCGTTGAAACAGAATTAATCATATCCCTTTACGAAGAAGATATATATGTTCTAGTTTTGTCTAGTACATTATGTACGGTTAGTAGTACCAATGTACTAGACCAAACTAGAAAATATCTATCTTCCTCGTAAAGGGATAAAATACTTGCGTCCAGAATTCAAGTGTAAATTATATTCACTTGATCCTTGAAAGATTCAAGCCGATTTTCTAGGTTTGTCAAATATAACAAAATTTCTTGGTTATACTTAAAACTTAATTGATTTATTCTCAAGTCAATCATCAAAATCTCACTTTCGAATAAGCGCTCTGATCATGAATTGCGGTATAGTTAATTTCATTAGGTACATACGATAAACAAAAAAAAATACTCTGCAAGAGATTCAGGTATGATACGGTTATCACGGTATATCCTTTACGGAACGGAACTCCATCTCAAAAACGCTTACTATCTCTATAGCGCGTGTTCGAATCCCACTAATGTTGTCTTAGTGATTATATTGAATATGGTTATAGGCAAAGGTCTTGATAATGAAACTGACAACATCAGTNGATTCGAACACGCGCTGTAGAGATAGTAAGCGTTTTTGAGATGGAGTTCCGTTCCGAAAAGGATATGCGCTGGATCGAGCTCAAAACTCGACTTTTGAGTTTTCAGGGCAGTTTCGAGCCACAAATGATTAAGCAAATTATATTTTATGATTCCAATAATACCACATTTTTTCTACTAGTTTCGATTTATTATCATCAGATTAAACAGATATAAAATTAAAAATGTAAAGTAGACTTTTTGGAGATCTAGAATGCGTATTTTTCAAATAAGACTTTTTTAACCCTTAGAATTTACCCTGAGAATATATATTATGATATAAAATTAAAAAACTGATAATTTTTTTTCGATGGCAACATGTGAAACCAAAAAATTGTATCTAAAACTGATTGATTTTTAACACCTTGCAAGGCTGTGCAATAGCTGGTAGTGGGAAAATTGAGGAAAAGCCTATCGATAAATCTATTTTGGCACTGGTAATAAATTCAGGAGACACTTCTGATAATATCCTGGTTTATGACATGGATGATGAAAAAACGAATAACAATGCAGACTTTACGCTGAAAATTTCAAAAGTTGAGTATTTTAAAGAAAATAATCGAGTTTATCCCACAATAGCTGATGGAAATTTTGTATTAGAAGTCGAGGATACGATTGTAAAATCTCAAATCGTCATTCAGCTCGTTATTAATAATGGTGATGAAATTAGCTTTTCGGAATTCGATCGAATAGAGTTTACTTTTGAAACGTGTTCGATTGATACAATATTCGCATGTGAAAGTGATGAATGTTCATGTCAAACATTGAAGGCATCATTAGGAAGGTAAAAAAATGAAATGATTTAGAGATGGCGAATCAAGTTTTTTGATAACCTAGATTCAAATATATTTGATTCAAAAATACTAGATTCCATTAAGGTTATCAACCCGTGTACTCAACCAGTGCCGAATAGCACTGAGTCGTAATTTAACACACTTGTTCATATATAAAAAATACATCAAAAGTCAATAAAAATTCAAAATGCTTTCTTTTTTGAAACAATTTTTTTTCAGTCCCCGAATTTTTTTTCACTTACCTGATTCGTGAAGTATAGCCAGGATTCGGACCGGGAAATATTCGAACTTTCAAACAAATAAATTAAACTAAAAAAACACAAAATTCTAATGTAGATATTCTACAGTAGAATTAAAAAACTAAAACTAATTTTTCGGGGATTTTCAATTTTTAAAGTTGAAAAACAATATTTGAATTACATTCGTAATGCTTATTCGAGCGCAAAATTTTATTTTTATCGGAAAGTGTGAGTAATTTAGGACTGGATAAAGGAATGAAACAGATTTCATACCGTTCGCATAAAATTTTCAGAGTCAAAATAAGTCATATTTTGTAGATTTCAAAATTTCGAAAAAAATTTTCAGCAACTTTATTTTCTTTATTTTTATCATGTAGCAAATTTAACTGTGAGTGACTTCCTGAATCAGGGGGTCACTAACAGTCAATTTGGAGTCCTGATAACTTGAATACTACTTCTTATAAATAATTGACCTTCAAAGTAGTAATAAGGGTTAAAAGTTTTAACTTAAAACTCTCATTTTGAAACCAAATTTATGACCATTAGATAACTTCAAATTTTTATTTTGTGCAACATTTTTTTAAGCACTGATTCACCATAGGAGCGTTTTTTCATACGTATTAGACTCGGTTTTTTGGCCCTCTGCTTCAATTCTTTTGTTTTTTTCACATATAAAATTAACCACACTTTTTTTAACCAATCAAAGACGTGCTTGAGAAAAATAAACCTGCAAAAGCGGAAAAAGATGAGCAAGATGGATCGATCAAAGAATATAGTGGTGACGGAAATTACATCGTTAATAATGAAGACTTGACCAATCCGCTGGAAATAAACTTTGAAAACAGTAATTCCGTTCAATTCAAAGACGTTTATTTTTGTGAAATTATTGACAGTGACAGCAATGTACCAAGTCCTGAATCTGGCAATGGAGATTTTCATATAAAGTTAGGCTGAAACAAACTTCATCAAAAACCTCAAGATTTTTTTCTAAGTTTCAACAAGATTTTAGTTGCTTGCAATGTCGACGAAAATAATTTTTAGTTATGTTCGTTAGTTGTTATTTCACGGTTTTTGAGTAAGTGATTATGAAGCATTTCATGTTCTTAAGGGCCTCGGTGCATTTTGACAGATTTGCACTTTTTCAATTTTTTTTGTCTTGATGGGAAACTTTTTGCCACTTTGAAATTTCCAAATAAAAACTTTTTCGAACACAAGTTGCCACTTTTCAGCTTACTTTGTATAATATGAATTTCTTCAAATTGATTATTTTTAATGAATAAATTGTCGGTTGAAAAAACACTCAAAAAACGCGCGTTTTGCTCCATGGTGTCTAAATAACAGTTAAATTTATTATTTTTTATTTGTTACTTAGAAACCTCAAAATACGCTTTCGACCACCGACTCGGATTTATTAAATTTTATTTTCTACGATTTCTAAGTCAAAATCGAAAATTTAAATTTGCGAAAAAAACCGGAAAAAAACAAAATTTTACCACATCGAAAGAAACATTTTTCTGCATGAGTAATATAAAATAAATTGAAAACGGTGTATGGGTCGGCTTATCGATTCGGCAAGTTTGAGTGTTATAAATTTTTTTTAATTCCGGATAATGAGGGCCTTGGAGTATTTTTGCCGATCCGTAGTTTCGATAAAAAAGTATGATTCAGAGTATTAACAAGAGCGAAGAAACAAAACGAAGACATATTTTAATAAAGGAAAGTAATCATTCCAAATATTTTTAGCTTTAGGATTCCAGAAAACTTAGTTTGGAAAAATTTTGAACAAGAATGGAGAAAATTTTCGATATATTCAATATAGTTTTCGACCGAAAATCCCAAAAAAATGTCATATGATTTTTCAAATAGCATATAAAAAATATGTAGTCACCTACGCAAAAAGTTAAAGTGGCCATTTTGAAGAGTTTTTTCGTTGATTTGAAACAAATACTGTCAAAAAAAATTTGAAGAAAAATAAGGCATTTTTTCTTCATGTTCGGAATGTTTTCAAAAATCATAATTTATCATAATAAAAAATATAATAATTTAAAATATCATAATTTGTCGATTTCGAAAAGTTCAATTAGAACTCAAAATTTTCTTAAAACGCAGTAATTCGAAAATTCTGTAGTTTCAAAAGTTGCCTGAAGTATGAAACATTACTTTGGTGGTATATTGAGAAGATTATATAAACCCAGTAAAAAGTTCTTCATCAAAAGGCCATATCGGTATCTGTCAAAATGCACCGAGGACCTTAAGCGACTCTTTATAAAAAAATTAAATATTTTAACATGTGACTAGCAATTAAGCCATGAATTGAAAACAATTCAAACTAAATCCTGTCGTTTAAAAATAAAACCTGAAATTTTCTCAAAAATATAGTCGCCAATTTTGAAGTCGAAAATTTGGACACGAAATATCCGAGATGCAACATAATTTTATCATTTTGAAACAATACAAAGATATTTGAAGAAATTTTAATGAAATTAAAAGCCAAATGCCTTATCTTAAAATTTTACAATTATCTTTACAAATAAATAAATTGTGACGAGTATCTGAGTCAGCCTGAAAAAAGTTTGGTAATAAAATTGCGAAAACTTTTGATGACTGCAGTGAAAATGATCAACCCTGTGCGGAGCCCATTTCTGATACAGATAATTTATCTCTTGAAATTGAAAAAGCAACAGATGACATTTTCAAATTAAACCTTCAAGAAGCCTCAAAATACACTTACCGTGTTCGAGTTTGTTCTGGGGAATCAAATCTTAGCGTTGATGATCTCGGAACTTGCTGTGGCGAAAATTCACTTATTCGGACGACAACAAAAGTTGTTATTAAAGTCTTGGATGAAAATATTAACGCTCCAAATTTTGATTTATACGTTGGACCCAATGATGTTCAAAGATTAAACGAAGGGACTTGGGTTCAAAACGATGATGTAGACAAGGTCGGATTCATGCAAATATTAATACTATTATGTTCTTTACGATTGAAATCGCCTTATAAAATATCACCAAACTCACATTTTCTGACAACTTGAACGCTCTGATTGTAAATTGTGCCCAAAATCGTAAAAAATGGTTTGATTCGGGTATTTATACTTTCAGAATTGAAAGTATTATTTTCCTTTAATTAATCCTTCTTCTTAAATTTTTAACAGCTTTACAAACATTTTTGTGTTCTAAAACACAGATTGCAATAATTTGTTTATAAAAAATAATTAAGATATTCGAGGAATTAAAAAGAAAATATTTTTTGACCGATATTTAGCAAAAATTGCAATCAAATTTTTACAACTTAAAATAACGGAATCTTTCTGAATACTAACAGAACCGTTCTGTAATAAAAATCTGTAGTACAAACTAAAGTGCCATTTGACAAGTAATTTTTACTCACAAAAAATCACTTCGTGATTTTTTGATTCAGTTATTTGTATTACAGATCTGGCAAAAATGTTTTCAAATATTTATCTGGTGATTCAAGTTTGATGATCAAAATTCATAAACTTTTTGTTTGTAATGCAACAGACAGAATTATCGAACTTCCGTCATGAATGAACTTGATTCATGGATATAAAAAAATTACATTAAATCGTTTACAAACGGCTATAAATTTAATAAATATTTATCGCAAAATATGCTCAATGCTGAATCAGACTTTATCGGATATATAAAATGCCAATAATTTCTAATTCTAGGAGCAACTAAGAAAAATCATTAAATCAACTAAATAAATATCAGGTCATAAAAATAATAAAATACTTGGCTTCTGGCAAGATTAAAATATTAGAATTCTAAATCGAGGAAGTGATTTAAATTTGATTAATTATATTATTAATGCAGTTGTTTCCGCAGAAACAAATTCACTGAACAATTTTTCCTGGACTAATTTGGCCAGACAATATTTTTTTTTGTCTAACGGCAATCCGATGTCCGATTTTAGCGCCAGAGACCGTAAACTTGATGAATTAATTTGCTTTCTTTTAACGCGGGAAACAAAGAGCTTTAAAAATGTTTGTTTCATACTTTGACTTTTCCTTCTTATCACAGTAGATAAACTCGAATTACTTAAAAATGCATCACTTCGGTGCCATTTTCTCAAAGACGGTGATACCGTCATGGTTTATTGACGACAAAAACAAATTAATTTATTGAATTCTGTGAAAACTTTGCTTTAATATGTGACATATTATATGTCTGTTAATATGTGACATATTATATGTCTGTTTCAGTTTTAATTTTTTTGAACTCAAGTCAGCTCCAAAACAAACGAAGTTGAACTCTTTAAAAAAATACATGGCTTTTACTTTTGTGTGAGGTGTTTACTCGAAATACTCCATTTAAATTAAGTCCAGTGTTCTAAATCGGGACCCGGGATGCGGGATTTTGATCATGACTTAAGGGGGGAGCGGTCGCACTCTTTTTAGGGTACTTTGGGGTGTAAAAATAGCACGAAATTGCTAAGGAACACTCAGAAAGCATAAACTTTGAAAAAAAAAACCCAAAAAAAGTTCGAGAATTTTTTTTGGAAAACATTGAAACTTACTTTTCGCCCAGAAAAACTCAAAATATCAAAAAGCTGTAAGCAGATTTTTTGATAAGTGAAACTCAAGCTAAAATTTGGTGGTACTTTCGACTAAATCCTACGACTTTTATTTTCGAGTTTTCACTTCCGGTTTACTGAAATACGATTCTCTAGAATTCAACAAAAAGTTTT
>SCLH01079824.1:431400-443439 GCA_004367855.1 Oikopleura vanhoeffeni
TAACCTAGGAGGAGATAGATTTGGAATAGCGAAAATCTTAAAATTAGGTGGTTTTTCGCAGTTCTAGTTGAACATTTAAAAAATCTTACGATCGTATTACAATCATAAGTGTTTCCGTGGTTCATACCAAGTTTGAGTGAAATTTGATTCCGGGTCTAGGAGGAGATAGATTTTGAAAATTCGGTTAGATGTTCTAGAAGCAGTTTAGTATTCTGGTAAAGTGGAGTACAAAAGTACATTTTTGCGACCGCTACTCCCTTAAGATCCCGATCCGAAACTGATTGAGTCCCTGATAATTTTCTTTGTATCAATCCATTAAAAAGACTGTTGCAATTGTCCAAATCCAAGATTTCGATACAGATATTAAAAATACAAGAACATGTTTCCGCATCGCTGCAGAAACCTCAAATTTAAAAGCTTCTGATTATTTCATACTTCAATCTACAGAATTGAGTACTAGAGTTTTCAAAGGCGATCTTGTATTGAAAAATTCGTTAGACGAAGATGACCTAATTTTGAATGAAGATGACACACGTGATCAGGATGGAAATCATTTTAACTTTCAGTTTCAAATTCAAGCTTGTAACGATCCTAATACAAATGAAATTAATTTTGAGTGTGATAGAAATATTGAATCGGATACTTGCTCAAATACAACTCTCGAGGATAATCCAGGATTAATTGGAAAAGCTGGGAAAGGAAATTCTTATCTTCAGGTTTTTATTTCTGATATTCGTCGGTTTCGGACCAGGAAAACCTTGAAGTTTCAAGCAAATAAATTAAGCTGGAAACAAAATAAAAATTAGAGTTATAAATAAACAAGTTTCTAGAGAATTAAGCTGATAATTTTAAGTTTTAAATTAAAAAAACAGATTTCCAACCGAAGTGGATTTTGAAAATTAGGATTATCTCTATAGCGCGTGTTCGAATCCAAATAATGTTGTCTTAGTGATTGTCTTGAGTATGATGATAGACAAGGGTGCTTGTTATTGGTAGCGCCAAAGTTAATTGGTGCATTATCACTGACACAATCACTCCGACAACATTAGTGGGATTTGAACACGCGCTATAGAGATAACCCTCATTTTCAGGATCCACTCATGTTTGAAAAAGAATATAGCCCATTCAATTTCAAATTTTATTTCGATCACAACATTTGGGAACGTAAAGAATCGATAAATTAATAGCAAAAGTCTCCATTACGTTTTCTTTATTATATTTTTTGCTGACAAAGTAAAAAATAGTAATTTTTTGTAAAATTTCTTTGCCAAAAATGTCGAAAATTTTCAAACAACAGATCCAAAAATTGAAAAAAAGGCCGTGAAGTCTCATTTTGGAACCTACTGTCTGACTACAAACTTTTTTTGTCAAACTAGGCCGCGAAAAAACCTTCATGACACAAATTGCATTATTCCATCGCATCCATTGTTTAATATTTTTTTGACAGAAAAAAATCGATGCCAAAAATTTTCCTAGAGAAATTATTTTTTCAAGATACCTTTCTTTCTTATTTTTTTTTATTTCAGTTTGCTATCAAGGACAGTAATCGTAATGATCCAGAATTTGTGAACGTTGCAAACTACAAATACTCTGTATTGGAACGGATTGGGGAGGTGGAACTCGCTCCAGAGGCTTCCCCGGTCACTGCGATCGATGGTGATCGTTGCTGGTACGGTAACGGACGAGTTCAATTCAGATCTTCAGATAATGGCCTATTCAGAGGAAAGGGAATTATTTCTGATTAATGATAAAATCTCACAAATTCCATGTGAGCACCGTTAAACATCGTTTTCGCTTATTTTGGCAAGAATGATTGTACGAGTGACTTTATGCAGCTTCAAACATCAATAATGATAATTTTTTATTTTTTTTAATAGATCTTTTCGTTTTTTTGCTCGTTTGTTTGTATCAGAAACTTTATACTCTATTTGATAATTTTTGAAATAAAAACAGGGTTACGTAGAAATCCATCGAAACTTATTTTTCCAGCTAAAATTGAACCAATTTATACACCACCTTCTCAAATGTCCTGACACCTATGATTTGGAAACTTTTGTCAAGACGTTTGAGAAACCGTCAGGACGTTTGTCAATATACTTTATTTGGTAATTTTATCTTAAAATTACTTCATTTTAGCTTAATAGTATTAGAGAATTTCAACCGTACGGTTTTTCATAGTATTTTTTGCAAGTGCATACAGTTGTATTTAGATTTTTCTTAAAAAACGTGAATTTTTATGAGTATTTTGAAATTGGAGTTTATTTTTGGCCCCATATTGCCGAAAGTCTCAATATCCCTTTATCACTTTTTGGTTAAAATGCGTAGCCACTATCTTTTTAACGTGTGATTTTAACGTTGTGGCTACGCATTCTAACCAAAAAGTGATAAAGGGATATAGCCAATTTTTTTAAGAAAAAAACTTTCAGCGATATTGGGCCTTCTCAAGACAGGAGACGACATATAAAACCACCTTAGTCATAAATAGGTTTATATTTCGCTTTTTGGAAACGAGTCATCCGGTTGAGTTCTTCAACAGCCTGAAAACTTAGTATAAATCTCAAATGTTTTGAAAAAAGATGGTCCGATTCGGACAAATTTTTCTCGATTTTTTTCAATATGTGTGATCATTTTGTGATATCTAAGAACTTAATCAGATGAGTGGTTTCCAAAAGCCAAAATGTGAAACGGTTTGGAGTCCACACTGTGGACACGCTATTTACTACTGATAAGCTCTTTGGTTGGGAACAATATGATTCAAGAAGGCCTACGGCGACTTTCAGATCATAGAACTATTGATTTATCCCAATCCCCATTTTTTGCTTATCTTTTGTTTAAACCTACGTAAAAAAGGGGGTGGAAAACCCACGCAAAAGTCATCCTTTATAAAACCTTGTTCATAACATAATTATTTATTGTGAACACTAAATATAGCTGTTCCTTCATTACAAAAGTGATTGAAAAATTTAAATTTTTGTCAGGACGTTTGAGAAACTGTCAGGATGTTTCAAAAACTGTCAGGACGTTTGCGAAGGTGGTGTAATACTGAGATTCACCAAATTGTAAAGCCGTCTCAACCGAATTCGATTTATTTCATATTTCCCATGAAAAAAACGATTTCCAATTTCGTTTTTTACGAAATTTGGAAAAAATTAAATCCCGATTTTAGCTCAGACATCGTATAAAAAGAAAATGAAAATATTAATTTCGGTGGTTCTGAAATAAATTAAATTTCATAAACTGAGCTCAAATGTTTGAACCCTCATTTTGCAGTTTTTTAATTTAGAAATGTTCACCACCAAGAAAAAAAGGGAAAAGAGCGAATTTTTCTCCAAGTACCTGAAAAAACAAAAATTGCACAATATAACTCTTCATCGAATAATTTGTCAAAATACTAAATTGAGGCATTTTTCGCAGTTTTTATGACATTTATAAAATAAACAAAGAAATTAATTCCGTCTGATAGCCAGTGGTGGTGATGAGCGAACTAATGTGGGTGAGGAAACAAATGAATGTCTTGCATCAACCGCTGGAAAAAGTTCTGAAATTCCGTGCACAGCTGATATCACTGTAGAGCCCTATGTCGGTGCTGAAGGTTTTACCAACAATATTGACAGAGAAAAAATTGAATCTTATAGCTTCACCGTTGTGGCTTTTGACATTCCAGTTAATGCTGTAGAAGAACGATCTGCGAGTGCAATAGTGTCTATAGATGAGGGTGTACAATACTAATCTTTTTAAATGCAAAAAAAAATAAAAAATAAAATTGCATTTTTTAAGCACGTCAAGTTTTTATTATCTCATTTGGTAAAGACAAAACTACATATCCCTTTATCATTTTTTGCTTAGATTGCGAAGCCACAACGTTAAAAACACACGTTAAATGGAGTAGTGGCTACGCAATCTAAGCAAAAAGTGATGAAGGGATATTTAAGAAGGGGATTTCTTGGCCCAATGTTTTGCGTTTGACTCATATTTTCAAAACTTTTATTGATCAACGCCTCTAAACTTTAGCTCACCATTTAAATTTTATTTCAGCTCTCTCGACTCGGAACTCCCGAGTCTGGTTTTTCTCTCTTAATATTTATCCAACGCGGTGAGTCCCAGGCTGGGACTTCCAGCTTTCCGCGAATGCCCATTTCTGAAAATGCCCGTTTTTCTTTCCCGCTTTAATTGGTCTAACGCGGACGCGTAAGACCCTTCCTGACGGTCGGTTTCTTTCATATATTTTGTTTCTATCATAAGTTATGAATCATAACTTTGACGAAGGATTCACAAGGTATGATTTATAGGGTTAGTTCAAAAATTGATTTTTATGTAATATTTTTGTTTATTCCATTTTTAAGAATTTTGATGTAAGTGACTAACAGTAAGTTGGGTAAAATTAATAAATATCAGAAAGAAATTTTTGCCATGATTAAAAATTTCAACTTTCTGTTTGATAAAGCTGCTGAAGATTAACACATGGTAAAAAATCTCATTTTTACAAAAAAAGCTCACCGAAAAAAGTTTTGAAACCTTATTTTAGAAGCTTTTCATTATCTTATGAATATATCAAAAATATTTTTTTTTCATAATAACTTGATCATATTATTCACCCTTTTGTAGATATTCTCGATATCAATGACAATGCTCCAGAATTCGTAGAAACCAGTGTACAAATTTCTCTCTTAGAAGGTACTTCTGAGCGAAAAGAACCAATTTTCAACAATTTCAATAATCCAAGTACCGAATTTTATGTATGTGAAGCTGTAGACGCTGACTCGGATAAATATTCAACCGAATTGAATGAATATTCTATTGTGAGTATACAGGGATGTCTTTGTGATTGTGCTGATCCTGCTTGCTACATAAATGACGATTTTAGTAATTATTTTGAAGTTAACTCAACTGCACAAGTTGTGCAATCACAAAATTGCCCAGATGGAGTAGTGCGGTTTAATGTCAAGAAGCCATTTTCACAATTTGATCAGAATCCAGGCCTCAATAGAGAAATAGTGCCATTTTATAAAATTGAAGGAACTGGTTTTTTTACTTTGCGAAGAAAAAAAAAGTTATTTTTTCAATTTCAGTAAAATTTTATTTTTATTTATTTCATGACATTTTTTTATTGATAAAACGTGTCAGAAAATACACTAAAAGTCAAAAATGTGTGACATTCTATCGACTTATCAAAATTTTTGAGTAATTTATGACTCTGATTTGTGACATTAAAGTAAAAAACACGAACTAGACCCTACTTTATTGTGTGTCTATACGAACTGATTTTACAACAGGCATGTGGTCCAAACCTTCGCATTAATTTTATATTTTACAAATAAGAGTGTGTCTTTAAGAATAGAAAAGTGTGTCTATTAGGACAGAACGATAATTCTAAAAAATATCAAAACATTTTGAAGGTCGGAATTTTTCTTTGTCATTTCAAATGTTTTCTGAGCTTAATGGAAAAATAGCTTATTTTTTTCAAAATTAGAGAAATTGTTTTGATTTTGATCAATTTTTTGAGAGGTGCACCTAATTTCTGGCAAAATTAGCTCGAATTTTAGGCTCAATACAGCCTGAGTTTTTTTAATTTGGCCATTTTTTTCACCAGTCGGCAGACAGGAGATTGAATTACCGTCAAAATTGGTCATGACATATATGACTCATTGTAACACGTGACTTTTTGGGCCATTTTTTTCACCGGAGGAGAAAAAATAGCCCATGTTGATTTAATTAATTTGAACCAATCAGAAACTAGTATTTCTTAAGTGTTCAACAAGAAACATGTTCGAAAAATCCCCTAATTGTGATTCAATTAATTTGAACCAATCCAGTACGATAATTTGTGTCTATTCAATTTGCGCCTCTTTTTGAGACTTTAAGAAATTTAGAAATAATGACACGTTTCACATGACAGAACCGCAACATTAATATGTGCTTATAAGCTTAAACTGTATAAATTTTATGAAATAAACCAATAAACAAGTTGCTGTGTCCGACCCTAACTGTCTACGCAAAATTGATACATGCACCGAAGACATCTGCCATGATTGTTCTCCATCTGCAACTAAAATGATTTACATAACTGTCGAAGATGTTAACGATAATGGTCCTCTTATAGTTAATACTGCTAAGGATCTAACAATTCAAGCTGGTTCGGGAGTTGGAGTGAATATTATTGAAACAGGCAGGGAACAAAATTTAACAGATAATTTTATATGCTAATTTTCAAAATTTTTGGTTGTTTTCTAAAATTATGTAATATTAAATTTAAATCGAAAACAAAATTTTCAGAAAAAATATATAAATTAAAAATAAATTTATCTAAAGACAAAATATGTTATATGAACCGTCCTTGTTCACTAACTGGTACAAGTTTTCGGGAGTATTTTTTTAACTTTAGCTCAGACGATTTGAAATATCTTATCGAGAAATTTCAAAACTCAAAAATGGGTATCGATGTTTTTAAGCTATCTTGTAGAGAATTTCTTTTGGTCATTTTAAGACGTAGGATTTTTTTCGGTTTTGAGATTTTTTCAACAAAAAACGGTTTAAGGGATTGGTCGTCGCAAAATGAAGCTCTAATAACAAATTTTCCCAATTTTATTTTTATGCCTTTTATAAAAATATGGAAAATTACAAGCATTTTAGTACTCGTAACGAGTAACTCGTTTTATCCTGATACATAGCCAGGAAAGCATTTTTTGATTGGTTCAAAATTTCTCGTTTGAAAAAGTTGAAATTTCTTGATTTTTGGAAATTTGAAACACAATTTACAGAAAAACGAGTCAGAAATTTAGACAAAACTCAACTCTATTTTTTGCACNNNTTGATTGAGACCTCTAAACAAGGGTCAAAATACTGTTTTTTTGTGATACTGAGACCAAATTTAAGAATTTTCAAAAAAATCAACTCGATTTTTTGCTCACGTTTTGTCCGGTTCATTTGAGTCTTAAATCATTGTTGTACCCTAAAAACTAAGAGAGGAAATTCATTTTAAAAAAATAATTCCGTTATTTTTGTAAGCACGTTCCTGATTGGACGAGCCATCCATCAGTTTTGATTTTCTTTTATAGGATGCAAGATTTTTGCTCAAATACATCAGTCAGACGCGAAACTTTGTCCTAAAGTTAGTACTCTTGCGATAATTGGCCATTGAAAACCCGAATTATTGCCTTAAAGTACGACGACCACCCCCTTAAAGGTGCGAAAAGTGACCTTTTAGTCCTCCGTTTCTCACAGAAGTTGAAATAGCGGTATCACAAATAAAATAAGCTGACTCGACAGCAAAGGGTTTTTTCTAAGGTTGTTTTTAATTTTAACATTATCGGATGTACCGGCTGGTCAAAATTAACCGGTAAAGTATAGCTTCCTGTACCAGAAGTGATATTTTAATGATTCACATGTACCAAAAGATGCGCAAGGATCGGTTTTCTGGTGACGGTATTATAAACTAGTGGTCAAAACTGACCGCAAGGGGGCGCCAGAGGGACATTTATATTCTGAGTGAAAGCCGAAAGTGATATTTTCCCATGCTACAAATTGCCTTCTAGCGCAACTTTGCGGTCACTTATGACCCTCAGGTTCATAATACCGTTTCCAGAAAATCGATCATTGCGCATCTTTTGATACATGTAAATCATTGAAATATCACCAACGGTACCGAAAGCTATACTTTACCGGTTAATTTTGACCAGCCGGTAGATCCGATAACGTTGCAATTGAAAACCACTTTGGAGAAAACCCTTCGCTGTCGAGTCAGCTTATTTCATTTTTGATACCGCTATTTTAACTCCCGTCAGAACCCGAGGACTAAACGGTCACTTTTCGCACCTTTAAACCGTTTTTTTTTAAACCTCAAAACCAAAAAAAAATCCTACGTCTTAAAAGAACCAAAAAAAATTCTCTACAAGATAGCTCAAACATCGATACCCAGTTTTTAGTTTTGAAATTTCTTATTTCAAATCGTCTAATATAGAATGCACTTTGATTGTTCGGTTTTTCAGTTGAACAAATCTCAGCCAAATAAGACTGAATCAGAGCCAAAAACCTTAAACCCACGCAGAAAAAAGTTTTTACACGGACTTTTGGTCTACAGTGCCCGATATGTAAAGTGGCCGCGAGAGGCACAAATTTCAATAACTTCCGAAATAAACAATGTTTGAATAATTAATTTTGACCAATAGCGGCCAAGCTTGAACGGCTTGCCGCGATTTAAAATGAAAAATGTTACGCAAGAGGTGTTTTTCATATCAACGTGAGAATCTGATTGGTCAGACCAAACTCGTTTGACGCGATAAGTGATTGGTCTAGTACTTGAGAGCCAAAGACATAAAGGGCACTGTATAAAAACCAACGACCGAAGGGCATTGTACATGAAAGCTAAAGAATGCCGAATTGCGAAACGAATAAGAAACGTACTTTTAATGTCCTTAAATTGACTTCCACCAACTATTAGTTTTTGGAATTTCAAAATTGAAAACTTTTTGGATTTTTACATAACATAATTTGTGTTAAACACATTTTATCATTAAAACTTGAATTTGACTACAAAATAAAGCAAATTTTATATACAATTCTTTGTTATCGTGCGTATAAGGACGTTTACTTACTTATACAAATTTTTTTGGGCCAAAGTTTCACCAATTATAGAGCAAGAACTGATATTAAAGTATGTAAGATTTTTGCTCCTATTTTTCAAATTTGGATAACCAGCTATCCGCCATTGAGAACGATTAATTTTGGCAAATACCTACGTCTTTTCCAGATTGAACCAATCAAAACGGTGGAATTCATATATGTCCACATACGAAAATAAGAGCAAAAATTTTATATTTGAAAAGTTTCGACATAAATTGAAGAAAAAAAAATGATGTTGACAAAAAAAATTATAACAATTCGATATTTTTATAAATATTTTAGAAATTGTCTCACGAAAAAAGATATTTATTATTTGAATTATTCCTTAAAAGTCCAAATAAAAGATGGTGACCTTAAAGCCGATTTCAAATGGTCTGAAGCTGTCATTGTTGATCAGATTCTGCTTTGCACTTCTTCAAACTGTGATGATAGTACTCCTTATTTTTCAATCGACAGTAAAAATTCCGGTGGTGAAACTTATGACGCTGAATTTACCCTTCGGACAATTCGTAGTATACCAAATTATGGAGAAACTTCATTTTTCACAGAAATCAAGCTTATAATTCAAGTTTATAATTCGAAGGAAAGATTTGCGTATGATTGCTCAAAAGCCGACGAAATCGCAAGTTCTAAATGTTATAATGACGAATCAGAATTACCGGACATTATTTAAGGGTTAGAAATCCGGGCGACGACTAAAACTACTTACTCAAATTGACATTTAACGAGAAATACTTTATTTGGATTGGTACTATATAACTCCATGTTTAACTAATACCTTATAGAGATATAACAAAATGGAAATATAAAATTACGAAAAATGTTCATTGTTTTGCATAAACTATATATTGAAGCAAAGCTTAAAAATTATTTATACAGCCTGAGTTTTCTTGTTTAGTGTTATTTTTATTCCGTCGAGACGAATCAATCAGCGACCACTATTTTCAAAATATTTCTCGCTGATTGGTTTGTCTTCCTGTAACATAGAAATGCAGTGAACAAGAAAAGTCGGGCTGTACTAAAATTTGTTTTCTGAGAATTTACGTCGTGAGTATTAGAACTTCACCGGGTGATAATTAAACGCGGTTAAAAATTTTATTATTGTATACCAATTTCCGTGTTATAAAAAATATATTTTAATTTCTGACGTCTGTGTTTCAGAACACAGGCAAACCCATAAAAGTTAAAGTCATCAACAATCATCGAATTTGTTTAAGAGAAATCTTCATACGACTTTCTATTTCTAATCGATAATTAATGGGATACCCGTCGCCATTTTTGGCAACAATCTCGGGTCATATTAAGAATTGGCCAAATTGTTTTCTTAAGCACTTGTAGTAATTCAAATAATTTCAAATCGATTGGTGCTAGTTTTGAAGCGTAATCTGTCCAAGAAAGTACCTTTTCGCGGAAGGAAATGAAGAGTTTATACTTATATTTTTGAATTGTCCTTGAAAACCTCGACAAAATGAAATTAGGAAAATTAAAATTTCCAAAAATCAAATTAAGAAAAATAATTTTTAATTTTGAGCGCATCTACCAAAACCCTGAGAGACGGTATCGGAGACTGTTTTCGTTAAAGATAATCTCTAAAATGTAACTTAGAAAATACAAATCGGAAAAGAGAATAATAATAAATTCAAGGCGAAGATGATTGTGTACCAGCAACTGGAAAATAACGGGTTTATTTGAAGATTTGAAAAGTTTGAATTTTTTTGGAAAATTTGTCAAGATTAAAATGACCAAACAAATCTTTGAATTATTTCCATGAAGATTTAATTTTTTTTGTATAATAATGGCGAAGATAATTTTTGAAATTTTGAATTTTCCGGTCTTGTAACTGGTTTACCGGGTGGTTGAGAATATATGACAAACCTTAATTCCGACGTGAGTTTAATTGCAAGAAAAAAATCTAATTTACAACCCAATAAAAGTCCTCCAAACGATGTCAATTCCCCCGAGGTTGGATATTTGTATAATATCGCAGAAATAACCATCACGGTTTTGGACGATGATCACATTGGAAGTATGAGATCTGTCAATGATCTAAGTTTTTGGACGGAAGCAGAATTGGAATCGCTTAAATCCGAATTAAACAAAATTTTTACCGATACTCTGACACAACCTGGTTACAACTCAGAGAATTGTGTAAGTCTTGAAAATAAAAATCGAATAATTTTGGAACTAAACTTAATCGTTCAAAAAAAATCAATGAGCTGTGTCTCAAATCTCTAGAATCTCGAATTCGTCCGCTAGTGATCACTAAAATCGTTGTGTTTAAAATCTATCTTCTCCTAAAATTCACATCATATTGGCTCAATTTTTTAGCCGATGCTTTATCACAATAAACTTCATAATCGATTCGAAAGTTTAAACATGTCAAATAGAAACTACAGTACTTCTAATGACGATATAAGAAACCATGAGTCAATATTGTACACGTGGGGCGCTAGAGGGCAAAGCTACTTTTGGTCTTTTATACCCCTCGTGTACATAATTGACCAATGGTTGATTATACGTCAATAGAAAGTCGAATACAAGAAAGCTTTTGATAGTATTTTCGGAGCAATGTGGTGTCTTTTAAATTGACCTCAAAATTATATATAGGTTATTTACTGTAGTTGTCATAACGCAGAGTTCATTGCGTAGCCCCGATTCATATGTGCATGCTAAGTAGTATACTCTGCATACTAAGGATACTCTGTATACTGAGGATACTCTGTATACTAAGGATACTCTGTATACTAAGGATACTCTGTATACTGAGGATACTCTGTATACTGCGTTCACTGTGCATACTATATTGCATACTGTGCGTACTCCATAGGTGTGTGTAGGCGTGACTACGCTGAATACAATAAGATTATGTATCAACCAATAAAATACGAGTTGACCAATCAACTCTTTTTACTCGGCCCTAGACATAATTCTAGTCAGTTCGAGTTAGGGAGCGGTCGAGTAAGTTACTAAAAGATTAACTGTAGTTCATTGAATATATTCAGGATGTTATTCTCATCCATAAAGAAAGTCTTCTTGTTAATACTTGCATGAGCAGGCATGCTGCATGCAACGGTGAGTTAGAATGGAAAGTTGGACCTAGGCTACGGCGAAGATGGCCAATTCCATGTCTACTACTACGTTGTGATAAAGCATAGCCTATGCTTAGGGTCATACCCGGGGAAAAGTTCATGTTTTAATACAAGACATTCATCAAGGAATCCCCTTAGGAAGTAGATTGTTATTTTATGGTTTGGTCTGGTACATAATGTACTGTACATTGCTACTACTTCACGTACATAATGTACTAGACTAAACCAGAATTTAACAATCTACTTCCTAAGGGGATATGTAGGGTCATACCCGGGTATGAGTCATACCGTATGACCATACCTATGCTGCATAGGCGTAAAAATTCAGACG
>SCLH01079824.1:463878-480889 GCA_004367855.1 Oikopleura vanhoeffeni
TTTTCAGGGCCCTCAGACATTAATTCCTAGGTTTTATATCAATCGTTAACCATACCCTCCAAGGATTAACTCAGGCCTATCTCAAAGTTTTGTTCGCATATAAAATTATATTATAAATACGAGGCAGACAGCTACAGTTTTTGAGAAAAAATAAAAGTAGACAGATTATTTTCCATAAAGTGTCTTTTTGATTTATTTTTTTTCATCATTTGTATTATTGGTGTCGAGATTCTCGACTCGAGAACCATTCGCAATGAAAAAATCAGCACAGAAACAGCATGTCGATTGATATAAATTCCCTCTTCCTATGTTTTTGAAAAGAAATTTGTGAGAAAATTTTTTCTTAAAAATATTAAATTTAATTTTTTTTTATAAAAAACCTTAATATTTAGATTTGAACGAAAACTTCTAATTTATATAGAAAGAAAAGGATTGGAAAATTTTAGCTTGGAGTGAAATTATCTCGAAATGTTTTTCGAATAATTTTCCAAGGCAAATTTACTTCATTTTTATAGAGGAGCACAACAACTTTTTCAGTTTTCGTTAAATGCATCCACAAAATACTCTGCTAGAATTGGTTTTACTCCCGAAAACTTATTTTGAAACACGACATAAAGTTAAAAAAAATGGTGCTGGGGCAGTTAGAAGCCCGTTTTGTGCATGTATAACAAATAAAGTGATAATGGATTTGTATGTAGGTCCTAAATACAAATTCATTATTACTTTATTTGTTATGCATGCAGAAAACTTACTTAAAACTGCCATGACACCACTTTTTGTCGTGTTCCAAAACATGTTTTCGGGAGTAGAACCAATCTTAGCAGAGTATTTTGAAGATGCATTTTTCGAAAACTCAAAAAGTAGATTTAAGGAACGGATTTTCTTTCAAAATGAAATTTAAGCATCTCTAATTCAAATTTTTTATGGAATATTTTTTTAAAAAACGGTGATTTTCTTGATAAAAATCTCAAGCTGATGCGAAATGTAAACTTTTTAACAGCTTTATAAATCCAAATAAATAAGAATTTAAACTGCCTTGGGCTATCCAACAACGTTCAAAAATAATATATAAGCTTGGATGCTTAAACGGAAGTTTTTCAGACAAATTTTCTTTAGAAAATATGTGAAATATATTTAGAAAAAACCGTGAACTTTGGTCAGAATGCAATCCTGAATCTGATACTGATTGTTTGTACAATAGTCAAAGAATCAATACTTTGTACTTCAAAGTGAAAGCCATCGAAATTATTCCTTCAAATTTTTATGACGATTGTGATAGTTCTAGAGAGTGCAAGGGAATTCCTGCATGTGCGAGATCCTCAAACTTTAATGAAAATCAGTTTTATCAAGAATCAATTTCTACAACTTTGAATATCCGAATTATTGACCTGAATAATAATCCCCCAAGATAGGGTGTCCGCAGTCAGGAAAAAATCGCAATGACATTTTTTAAGAAAAGCAAAAACTGTAAAATTAAAAAATACGCTCAAATTTCTTTGGAATGTTTTGGAATTTTAAAGTTTGAGCCCGATTTTGATCGGTTTGAATTCAAACCAATCAGAATCGATTATTTCGGCTAAGTTTTAAACGTTGATTTTTATTTTGATCTTTTTTCAAACATTTTTGGCCACCATAAATTAAATAAGAACGACATGTACTAGTATAATCTCAATTTTTATGTTAAGAAAATTTCTGAACTTTTGAGGGTAATTTTGAGAAAATCATATTTGACACCCTACCCTAAGATTTTTTAACAGTGAATCAAAGAAAATAATTGCAGAAGATACAGTTGTGACCCTCAGTTGTCTTGAGTGGCAAGTTTGCGCAAAATTCGGGCCTGGTATTATTGAAGAACAGCCTACCGATGACTCCATTTTAGAAGTTTTGATTTATAATGAAAATATAACTGAAAATGTCAAAATATATGATATGGATGAAGACCAAGATAATATCAAATTTACTCTGCGTATTTCAACAATCGAGTATTTTAAGAATTGTATGTCCAAATATCCGAATATCGATAAACTTTTCAATATCATGGCACCTGTTTTGAATAACAAAGAACTTCCTATCATACAGTTACAAATAATAACTGGATCACACATAAATTTCACAATTTTTGACAAAATTAAAGGAATGAGTGAAAAATATGAGTGAAAATGTTGGTTTTAGCATTTTATAAACAAAAACGCTGTCTATAAGGATTGAGACCATAATGATTTTATTATTTGTGGATTTTTAAGGCATGTAGATTTTCAAATTTTAATATGATTTTAATCATCAAATACATTTTGTCTTGGTTTATGATAAACTGTTTATCATTGAAAATATATATTTGAAATTTCTTTGCAGAAATACATTGCCTTTCATTTTATTTTTAATCACTTATTTAGAAAAAATCGACAATTAAATTTCGAATAATAATTTTTAAAAATTTTCAGACCAAAAATATTTTCAAAACGATATCCCCTATTCTGAATAGGCTATTCACAATTTTATAAATATCCCGGACCTACTACTCAAAAATACACTAAGTTTCCTAATCAAGGCCGGGATATTCACAAAAGAGTGAAAGGGGGATATACAGGTTTTTATGGCTTAGAGCGGACCAAAAAAAGATAAAGTAATTCTTCCTCCTTCTCTCTTTTTGATTGAACCAGAGAGCTTGTCCAGCTAAAGCCATAAGAAATTGAAACTCAACCCGTATATACTCAGTATGAGAGCATACCAAAACGACCGGCACTTGGCAGCTCGCGAGCAAATTTTTATAATTTTAAAATCTCCTTGATACCACTTATGTTGTGAAAGTTGTGTCTGCTTTGTTCGAGAGATGATAAGTATTACCTATTTCTTTCTTCAGTCTAAAAGTTGGGATTTTTCCACGAAGCTAGTGAGTCAGCCCCAAGGTGACAGTCGGTCATGTACATTTATGACCTGCCTGAGGGAACAGAAGAGCTAAATTCTGAGGCGCCCAAACGCAAAGAAAGGAGACGTCAAAGAAGCCCCTTCAGGTTGAAGTTTTTAATGAAAGATTTAAGATTACTCTTAATTGATTTTGGAAGTAACTGTTTCATAAATTATCCATTATTTTTACTCCTTTGTTCGAAATGCATAAATAAACGCATTATTTTCTACTTAAAATCCAAAATAGTCCAAAATAATCCAAAATCCAAAGTACCATTTTGCGACCGCTACCCCTTAAGTTAAACCAGCGTAAGTGCAAGCGAAATTATTGGTTAGAATAGTTAAGAAATACATTAGGCTTTTTAACAGCTAAAAACTCAACTGAAAATTAAGATTCTTATCATATCTTATCATTTTCTTATTCATATTCTTAAGAACAATTGTAACAGACTCTCACAGGCTTTTTTGCAATTGGTCGTTTCGAAAAAAATTTCCAAACAAAAAGTGCTTCGACTTACGTCAAGTCGATATTTTGATGAAATTTCAGTGTCAACATTCGAGCATAAACGTTATTTTTTAACTTCAACTTTTAAAAAAATCGGAAAAAAAAATGCGAAAATCGAATTTTTTTTTGATCGATCTTGGTCCTTAATCAACCAAATATTCACCCCCGGTATCAAAAATTTGGGAATTTTTAATGCCTCTAAGGCCCTTATAAAATCAGCGTCGTAAACCCCCCTTTAAGGAGGGGGTTGCAAATTGGCCCCTTGTCCAGGTCATTTCCCCGCATAACGAGCAAGTGTGATACCCAAAACATTTGTGACTAACAGAACCAACCTTCGCGGTAATTTGAACTAACATAATCGATACGAGCCCACTACGCCGACAGCCTACCTTAAATAAGCCTCATAAAACAGACACGCAGTTCGTACCTGCTCCCATCAAATTTTCATCATTTTATTTTTTTGTGTGAGCGACTCGCGGAAAGAGGCCTCAACACAGCGTGCAAACTGCTTGATTTAAGAATTGTGCTTTTGGCGACAAAAACGCAGAAAAAAAGCTAAAAAATTAAAATTGTAAAAATGATCATTGTGGGAGCCAGGCAAAAGCTATCTCCCCCACCAGTTGAAAGGATCACAATTTCAAACTATACAGCATCTGAAAGCAGCTAAGACTTGTTAGCCAAATGACAGAGAGTTTTTTTTATAATTTGCTTCGGCGTCCTCTGGGGGCCATGCCAACTTTTCGTTTGTAGCCAAATTGTTGAAATTGCTTTGGATGCTCATTGCAAAACTATCTCGTCCATCAGTTTTAGAGATAGCAGATGTTTCGACACATACGCAGTGAAAGCACAAGACTTGTTTGACAATAAACTAGAGAGTTTTTTTTGAAAATTTGCTTCGGCTCTCTTGGGGGCTACATGTCGAACTTTCAATTTGAGCCCTTAATTTGACAAAATTAAAAACAGAAAAAATCTTTTCCATAAATTTTTTTGTAAATCAAACGACTCTTTAACAGATATGGTGCAATGTTGAACTCGGAGCGGTCAAAAAGAAAACAAATAAGGCGCACTTCAAATTAAATGAGAAATAGCAATCAATAATTTTGCTTTCGTTTGTAGGTTTTGAGCCGGCTCGAAAGCAATAAATTTCCGGTAAAAGAATATCATATTGGGAGGTGTTCCTTGGAGTCCTGACACAAAAAATAATAAAAAAGGATAAAAATTGAAGGAGTAGTGTACGGAACCTGGCGTGTCTTTTTAATAAAGCCTTGTTAAAAGCGTAGGTGTCCGCGCGGAGGTGGGATTTCATCAGAGTACTGTTATATCAAAGTTACCGAGAGGTTGGTTTCCTGGTTAGTAAACAAATGTTGGAAATCACTGTGCTAGTTGACGGGAAATGACCTCGTGAATAGAGGCCAAATTGCGACAGCCCTACCCCGAAGGGGGTGATCTGGTCGCTGAGTCAACTGTTGTTCTGGATGAGAAACTCAGCCTAACAGAGAAATCTATGTGGACATTAAGAGTCAGCCAAGTGTTGTAGATCTAACTTAACGTTGTCAAAACAATGCGTCAAGGACTTGTTGTTCCGATAACTGCTGAAGGATACGTTAACCAAGGTACAAGGGTCGCTCGGACCAAATTTCAAAGAGCTAATTCTTCCGATCGCCAAGGCGTTTATCTGTTGAAATCAGCTGCAAAGTTATTATAATTATCCTCGTTTATGGACCGTAGTAACTGCAGGTCCTCGTTGAAGCGTTTTGTTTTCAGAAAATTACTGATCGAGTTTTTCTAGAATACGCAGGAAAAACTACCGATTTTTAGCTGATTTTTATTACCAAAAATGCTATCTCCGTAGCTGAGGTTAGTATTTGGACCTACTCAAAATTCCAGCAAACACTAGGCACAGAACAAAGAATAGAGAACTGCCTGCTAGGAAGCGGTTTTCAAGATTTCGACCCCATACTCAAAATATAAATTTTTGAAGGTCACGTGAAGAAATTCGTCCGAAAAAAAAATATGCCTTCGATTATGTTCGCAAGTAAGAGCAAAGAAAGCCACGTAAACACTGGATCAGGGAAAGTGGCTACGTCTTAAGGGTGATATTTGTAAAGTTTTAGTGTGTGTTAAGACTTAAGATGCAAGACGTGTTAAGTTATTAAACTTCAATTTTGGAGAGAAATACTGTAACTTTCGTAGAAATAAAATTGAAAAAACGATGCGATAAATTGTCGAAAAAAACATTTTTTAATAGTTGGTCGGGAAGATGCGCAATCGTTGTTTATCGCAACTCCGGAGTCACTTTTTGAGCATGTGTATATTGCCGCTAAAGCTGTCGATAAAATNAAGGTGATATTTTGAAGTTTCAGTGGTCAAATTAAACCAAACGTTATTTTTGAACTTCATTTTGAAGAAAATACTTAGAAAAAAATTGAAAAAACACGAAAAACGCGAGCTACCAAATCCCGGTCGTTTTGCTCTGCACCGCTCAGTATATATAGAATTCGGAAAAAATTTAAACAAAAAAATGCTAAACAAGAAAAATTTTTCAGAACAATTTTGAAAAAAATTTTTGTAAAATTAGCAATGTTAAATAGTAATTAATTTATAAGTTGGTCAACAAATTCACTCATTAATAATTCTGAGCAAAATTAAAAAAATCTTTGCTACGCATAATTTGGAGTATGCGAGTTGATATTTCTCACCTATAAAAGTTACATTTGAAGCATGTGATGTTGAAGATGTTGTCTATAATTCAAATTGCTCTTTTATTGTATCTGAATTGAAAGTAAACGAGAAAAATAAGCCTAGTGAGGGTCCATCAGAATTGACCGGAAATGTCAAAGAATATGTCGCGGATGAAAATTATGTTGTTTCATTTGGCGAAGAAGATTTTATTGATTTTTATACAACAAATGATGTTCAATATAAAGCTATTTATTTCTGTCAAATTATCGATATAGATAACAATCGTCCAAGATTTGAGCTCAAATACGAATTGTGAACCACTTTAGTAAAACACAATATCGACTGGTAGACAAAAAAATTGATATTTTGATTTATTTTTCATATTTCAAAACTATTTCTAAGTCTTATTTTTAAAAATTTCACTTAGGGTTAATTCAGTCAAAAAATAATTAGAGGAATGAAGCTTCGAATATTAAGTCTTTTCGTTGCACGTTCGCGTTTGACCCCAATTTACAACGTCTTTATTTGAACGCCCTCATTGGTTCCACGCGAACGAGCAACGAGAAGACAGGATATCCCAATCTTTTATGTATGGAACTTTATACTATTAATAATACACAGTACATAATTTACTGTATATTGTATACTTTAATTATCTAATTGGCTATTGATCGCCACGCCGTGTGGGTTTGGGTAGCTTGATTTGAATAATCTTAAATGCGGGGTTATGAGTCAGTATGATGGGCTGGATCTACTCCTCCGAATACATATATGGATCAACGGACCTCGGAGTACAATCCTAATATTTGAAAATGCGAAATCTGAGCATTTGATTGGTATGATTCCTATTCCTAATTCTGACCAATGACATCGGCTAATTCCTCAATCAGCTGTTCTTGATGGGTCTAATATCTTGCGTTGTTTGTATCATTCAAATAGTTAGGATTTGTACTCTGAGGTCCGTTGATCCATATCAGCAGTTTTAGCCAATCATACATGTATAACCCAGAATTAAGGCAAAGCTAAGTTATCGGCTTCATCAATTTTTTTTTATTCGAATTGGTATTCCCGAACGAAAACTGGGTGGAGATCCGTATTGCTACTGTTGATTGGGGACTTAGAATGTTGACAACATTATGTTGTGTCCAATGTTTCTTATTTTTTATAAAAAATTTTGTACCAACTTTATCTTTATTGAAATTTTTTCTCCTTTATTGAAATTATTATTTTCGCGATTAATATTAGCTCAATTACAGTAATACCTCTGGAAATGGTGATTTTCATGTGAAATTTAGAAATAAAACTTCAAAATCTTTCACTGACGACGAAAATGAATTCATTTATGGAATTGACAGATTATCGCTCCAGGTCGAAAAAAATGAAAATTTTGAACTAAATCGACAAATTGCAACCAAATATACCTTTAGAATAAGGGTATGCTCCGAAGATGAAAATATAACCCTTGATGAGCTGAGAATGTGCTGTGGTGAAAATTCTCAATTCAGAACAACTACAAAAATAGTAATTGAAATTGAAGATGAAAATATTAATGCACCAAATTTTGACATTTACGTAGGACCTGAAGATGTTCATATTTTATCAGAGGGGACTTGGTCTCAGACTGATCGGCAAAATAAGGAAAGATTCATGAAAATATATTTTAATCATCAACTCTCAAAAGCAAATTCGGCAATTTTTTATCAATTAGTGAATCGTAGGTGGGGGGAGACGACTAGTGTCTTTTGTATAAACCGCTTAAAAATCTGAAAAATGGATCATGATTATTATTGTGAAAAAAATATTGCAATTATTGGCTTATTAAAAGCTTTGAGACAAAAGGAGGAGAAAGAAAGCTCGTTTTCTCACGTCGCCATGGGCCAGACAATAAATTGTGCATGTTTTTATTTCTCACTCGAGATTTGTTTACACATTTTTAGCATTACGCGTCAAAAGTTTGGACATTCGTTTCGACAGTTTTTTATTTGTGGAGATTAGCTAAGGGTTTTCAGGATACAATAGAACCTAATTGGGTTATATCAATTCACTGATACCCGAAATTTGCGCATCAAAGATAATAGTGATTTAATAAATGGTAAACAGATAATATTCATGATAATTGGTTGAATTCGACAAAAGATTCTGGATTTCTTGCATTCTTTGCTTCATTGTTTTATTTTCTTCACCAAGCGTTATTATTTGTGAATCCCTTCATCAACGAGCTGTTGAATTTCACTAACTTGCTCCACCACTAGTTCCTTTCGCTTTAAATTGAGCTTTTTGAGTTTCATTATTTCATCGTCCTTTTCTTTTAGCAACTTAGCGTTTTTGATTCAGTTTCAAGCTGGTTATTTTTTAGCACCTGGACTCTTAAGCCCTGGACTCTGAATTTATGTGAGGCAATATAATGATGATTATACAATTAACTTTAAATGACTCAATTTGAGTGAACGTTTTTTAAACAAGTTTTTCAAACAATACAGCCTGAGTTTTCTCGTTTGCTGCTTTTTTTTAGTCCGCAAAAATACTCGATGATGATCGGTCAATATCCAAAATACGAGTATCTGATTGGTTCATTTTTGCGGACAAAAAAACGCAGTAAACGAGAAAACTCAGGCTGTATATTTTTTGAAAGTATCCTCATTCACAATGTCAAAACTTACATTTAATTCGAAACATTTTATTTGAAATATTTTGAAACGTAAAATTAAGAACTTTTTTGATTACTTTTTATGCCGTTCCTTGTTGACAACGCATTGGCTGTATCACACTTTTAAGGTGATTTTTGCATTTAATATCAAAACTAAAAGGCTTAATTTTTTCAGCAGAACTAATTGCTTGTGAATCATGTGTTTTTGGAGCAAAAGCCGGCAGTGAGTCTAAATCAGGTAGTGGCTCTGTGAATTCCTCTTGCTGAAAATCATTGTCTTCGGTTTTGGCCAACTGAAATGGTTGTTCAATAATAAGTGGTTTATCTTGATTAACCCCCTCACACCCAAAACCATTGAAATTCCCCTCACACCCAAAACGCCATTCGGGGACGCCACTTTGAGCGATTACTGTGGAGGAAATAAATGCGATAGAATATTCATTATTTTTATAGACCCGAGATCAAGGATAGATTTAAATTGGAGGCTAATAATTTTCAAAATTTTTGATTCTGTTTGCTCGATATATGCAAGAGAAAATAGAAGTTTAGTTTCAGGTACTTCATCGGAAAAAGATTAAGTAGAACACTGGCTATTCAAATATGATCTTGAATTTTAAATAGCTCATCTCAATTGTCTGAAAACAAGTTTTCGTATCCGTTTGAGCCAAAATGCACGCACTAAATCAGAAACAAACTAAATACAAATAGTTTTTGACTTGAACTTTGAAGGCTCATCACGGTGAATTGGAGAATAATAAAATAGAAAAAAAAAATTATCTTTGATCGATATACGCCATAAAAATGAGCTTTATTTTTTTCAAAAAACGATTTTTCTAGAGTGATACGCAAATTATATATAAATAACTCAAACTTTGGCTTTCTGAATCTGTTCTCTGATTAAAAATATCTCTCCATTAGTCTACAACATGATAACTCCTTTTTTTCTGTGCTGAAAAAATACATTTCGAAAATTGTAAGCAACCTATTTTTGAGAATAAAAATAAATTTATTAGATCAAGATGTTCAGCCACTAAAGAAAGGCCAAACTGAGTATTGGGGTCAGCTGTGAGGTTTATTACTCGGCATGATAACAAGCTTGTGCTCTTTGTTGCTTTGCATCGAATTCTAACTAAAAATCAATCTGATTTATTTCAAAAATAATTATTCGCGCAATTATTTTTTTTTTTTTTTGAGTTTATAGAGAAATCACTTGAGAAAAAATAAAACTCTCAATAAAGACCAAAGAGAAATAATAATAGTACCAGGAGCAGCCTCAAGTAATTTTCTGAATCTGAGTCTCCTCAGAATTATTTCTATCTCATTTTAAGGATTTAAAAAATCTCGCGTCCCCGAATGGCGTTTGGGTGTGAGGGCGTTAAGAATTAAAAATTGTGATTTTAAAACAAAAATAATTAAAACGTATTTAAATCTGATAATAAATTTTAAATTTATTTACATTTGGCGCCTAGGGGTCGAGACAATTGGATCGGATTGGTTGGATTAGAAAAATCGATCCGATCTTATTTTTATGAGAGGGCTACCGATTTGATCAGATCCAATTTTTTCGACAATGCCAGCGATTCGATTTTGGGATAAAAAATGACATTTTAATACCACAATGCGGAATATTTGAAAACATTTAATTTTTAACCAGCCGGTTAACTCCCGTTGTGTCCGACAATCTCTGGACAGGTAGTGTCTTCTGGACTTTCGTTTCCAGACGTTTTAAATCAAGCATATAACCAAAGATTCATTATTAACATATATTTTTCTTAATAATAATCATATTATTTAGAGAATTCTCTACAGTCCTATTAAAACAATTTGTGAAAAAAATTTATAAAAAGTTATCAAATGTGAATAAGAAAATTAAAAACTCTCTCATTTTCGCCGATTCTCACAAACAAGTGCATAAGTAACCTGAATTTAAGGAGGTGGTCGTCGTAATCTGGTACCTTTCAATCACGCCTCAGACAGCTAATCAAAATCTTTAACCAATCAGCGTCAAATTCGATAATTAGGTTTAACATTTTGGCTTAAAAATAATTGAAATTTCTAGAATTCGATTTAGACATTTCCGATAATTTTAATGTCATGCATCGTTTTCGGTGGGTCATATTCATAAATAAAAAATGTTCATATCATGTTGGTATACCGGTTTTGTGCGGGTTAAAGCAAAAAAATATTCGAATTTTGAAAATTCTAGATTTTGTTCTAGATTGTTTTGAAAAAAATGATTGCCACCACGAGATTCCTTGNTTCAAGTAAACAAATAGTGATAAAATAACGCCGAAAAAATTTTTGGGCCAATTAACACCTAATTCAAGAGTTTTGAATATAATAATATTTTCCAAACGTGATCTTATTTTTCGAGAAATAAGGATTAATTTATGACATATTTCAAACCTTATTTCTGGATTATTACGTCACGTGATTTTATTCGGACTTTGGTGAAATGTGAAAAAAAGTCTTAAAAACGTTTGAAGTTGACCCTTGGAATTTTTTGACGTAATTTGAGTACTTTTTCAAATTACTGTACTATGTTTTTATTTAAAAAGTACNTTTTTTAAGAATTTTGGCGTCAATTTGAAAATTTGATTTTTTATTAATTAAATTTCAATTTGAACGAACGAAAAAGAAAAACTCGTGATTCATTATAGCCTGTTGAAGAATAAATGAGAAATATAGCAAATCACACCTCACCATTTCAGCGCCACTTGATTCAAATTTATAATCTTTCTTTACTAAAGAACAAATTCCGTAAACTTTTGAACCCACAGATTCTACTTTCGAGCGATTATCTCTTCGTACTATTTATTTAAACCCCGCACAAAATACTGATTTGCTCTTACTTTAAAACGCCTCCTTATTAATTATCGAGCCAAAGTACAAACAGAATTTGAAAATTGACAGAATAGAGATTAATGGTGCCGTTTAAAGAGCATTAGTTAAAAAAACGAGGTGTTTTCCAAAAACGTCACGTGATCTTATTTTTTGAGAAATGATGTTTAATTTATGACATATTCCAAAGCTTATTTTTGGATTATTTCGTCACGTGATTATATTCGGACTTTGGTGTCATGTGAAAAAAGTCTTAAAAACGTTTGAAGTTGATCCTGGAATTTTTTTTCACGTAATTTGAGTATTTTTTCAAATTACTGTACTATTTTTTTTTCAAAAGTACTCAAATCACGTGAAAGACCCCTAAAAAGAATTGTAACGAATTTCTGAGACTTTTATTGCATTACAGTATGGCCTTTCGCTTTACATAAAGCATTTTTAGCAGTCCAAACTCCCGAAATACTGATAACAGAAGAATTCGTAGGAGGAAGATAGAAGAGAAGGAATCACGAGAAATAATTATTCCTTGAAAATTTAAGACTCATTTTACATGAGAATGATGATAAAAGCATTGAATTTGTTTTGCAGATTCAATATCTAAATTGGCGACGGTTTAATGTTTGAAATTGTCAAATTAACTCTATATTCGTATTATTTATGCACTTGTTTGTGAGAATCGGCGAAAAAGAGGGAGAATTTTCAATTTTTTTCAGATTTGATGACTCTTTAAAAAAATTTTAAACAAATTGTTTTTATAGGACTGTAGAGAATTTTTTAAAAAATATGATTATCATTCGAAAAATATATGTTGATAATGAATCTTAGGTTATATGCTTGATTTAAAACGCAAAGTCATGGATGGCTCGAAGAAACTACGGGTCCAGAGATTGTCGGCCACTAAGGGAGTTAACAAACAGAAGTTTTGACTCGTAAAAAAAATTTATAATTTGAAGCAGTAGCCAGAATTTATATTTTATTTCGGTTACGAGGCACAAATATATTGGAAGATAATATTTTGAGTACGGTTTCACCCATGGGCCATGGCGCAATAATTTAAGTACTCTTGCATACTTGGCCATCTGATTACTGAAATGCAAGTCAATAACAATGCGATTCAATTTAATTCGCTGATTCTTTTATCGAAGATTATACTTCGGTATGGATAGTNAATCACGAAAAATAATTATTCCTTAAAAATTTAAGACTCATTTTACATGAGAATTATGATAAAAACATTGAATTTGTTTTGCAGATTCAATATCTAAATTGGCGACGGTTTAATATTTGAAATTGTTAAATTAACTCTATATTCGTATAATTTATGCACTTGTTTGTGAGAATCGGCGAAACAGAGAAAATTTTCAATTTTTTTCAGATTTGATGACTCTTTAAAATTTTTTCAAACAAATTGTTTTTATAGGACTGTAGAGAATTTTTTGGAAAATATGATTATCATTCGAAAAATATATGTTGATAATGAATCTTCGGTTATATGCTTGATTTAAAACGCAGAGCCACGGATAGCTCGAAGACACTACGGGCCCAGAGATTGTTGGCCACTACGGGAGTTAACAAACAGAAGTTTTGACTCGTACAAACAGTTTTATAATTTTGAAGCAGTAGCCAGAATTTATATTTTATTTCTGTTACGAGCACAAATATATTGGAAGATAATATTTTGAGTACGGTTTCACCCATGGGCCATGACGCAATAATTTCAGTACTCTTGCATACTTGGCCATCTGATTACTGAAATGCAAGTCAATACCAATGCGATTCAATTTAATTCGCTGATTCTTTTATCGAAGATTTGACTTCGGTATGGATAGTTACTCAGCGTCATAAGTTTGACGTCAGAAAAAAAAATTCGGAAATTAAATCACAGGATTCCTTAAAAAATTTCGAATGAATGAGATCTTTTCTGACGTAACAGTTATGACGCTGAGTAACTCTCCATACTGAAGTATAGTCTTCGATTTATCACGACAATCGGAACATTATTTCGAGATTTTTTACCTAAATACTCTTTTTCTCAAATGTAAGAGTAATGAGTAGTTCATGGATGAAACCGTATCCGAAGTATTTTCTGTGATATAGTTATTTTATCTCAAAAAAAAATTTTCACAGCATATTTTTAATATGTATTGTCAGAAAAATAAAGACTATATATAACAGTATGTACTATATAACAGTATGTACAAAAATGGTTCAGGAACAAAAGATCCAATTTTCTCTGGATTAAAAATAGAGAGAAATTGCATTTTTTACAGATTGAGGAATGCTGTTTCTTGAAAACGGTATTATATCATATTGGTAATAGATTTCCTCCGTCACAGTTTTTTTTCCTTTTTATGACATTTGGGGTTTAACGGAGCTTTTTTTAACTTTTCTTCCCCGTAAGTAAATGGATTTCATATCCACGTGTTTTTCTTGTAATCCGTGTTTTGTTTAAAAATTTTTTTGAGGCGATTTTTGTACGAGTGTCAATACTCTTTTTTTTGACGTATCCATGATTGCCTTTCCTTGATCGGCCGTTTTTTGAAAGATTTTTCCAGTCAATGATTCATTCCTTAGTGATCCTTTTTGTTCTTCAAGTAAGTTTTTTCAAAAACAATGTGTTTGCCAGGATCAAGTTGAGGCCCAGCTGTTTAAGGCGGAACTCACAATTGGTACGTCATCTCAAGCTATGTTTGTTTAATCGAGGAATAATACTCTGAATAAAACAGTTTTAAAACGATTGGTCCATTTCTTTTAGGGATTGTTAAGTGGGTCGTTTAATTTTCTGCGAATTGTTTTGCTCGAATTATCCGCAAATTAATTGGTTCTGTTTTGGAAAGAAATTCGTATTCTGAGCTTGATTGTTCTCGGTGATCTTCACTGACCAGGGAATTCTTGTGGTTCCATTGAGGGTTCAGATACTGTTATGTTTCTTCTTGTACTGGTGGACTTGTTTCTCCTCGAATTTTTCTGCATGGTTGACTAAGTTTCGTAAAACTTGTGTGTTTTAGTTTTGCAACCGGTGTAAAGTTGTCAGTTAAATTGCTCCTTTGCAGAATTGTGATTTAACTCCGGATGGGGGTACTTTAGTTTTGTTAGTTTTGGGTGTTTTTGCTCCTGGAACGTAGGTTGAATACGTTTTGTTACGTTTACATTCGCTGGAATATTTTTGTAACCTGTTTATGAGAGTGCCAGGGTTTTAAGACTTTTGTACCTTTATTGGTAGGATATATTATGACTATGGTCTTGCTACAGGACTACTGTTCAGTCAGCACAGAATGTGAAGTCTTTTCCCGCAATTTGGGTTATGATTTACTTTTTCTCCTGTTTGGTTGTGGCCGTGAGGGCTCAAATCATGTTCAAGTTTTGCTATTGGTGAATAGTATGTAACTGGTATACTTTATTGATTATGTTAAGTAGATAGACTCTTTCATATTCCATCTTTTGAAAGTAGCTTATTTTGAGCTATTAATTTGATTGCTTCTGTTAAATTAAACCGTGAGAGGGTTTTTTCCTCTCTCTTTGTTTTGAAGGTTTTTTCTTCTTTGCTTTGCTTTCTCGTTTCTTTATTTTTCTTCTCTTCTTGCTCTGTTTTGTGGGTTCTTGAGGCAGATTTTGATTACTTTAGACAGCCCAATGTTATGATATGATTAGGTGTTTTCTATCCTAATCAATGTTGGTATGTTGGGATTTGTGTTCATATGCTTTTGAGACCGAAGGAGGCGGTTTTGTTGCATAGGTTGGTTTATTTGATTGTTTTGTAGAAAACCGTCTGAGATATATATGAGATCGACGCTCTTTATTAGCGAATGTTTAAATGAAGTTTTGGGGGGTTTTTTAAAAGGTGGGGTTTTGTAGAAATTGAAGGTATCGATATATCTTTGTTGAGTCATACGCGATATATTGGGGCCGTTTTGGATGAGTTAGGATGAGGATTGTTGTTACGATAATAATACATTATTTAGTCATAATAAATGCTCAGCAGTGGTCTATTTTGGATCAATAGGGAGCATAAAAACTGATACGGGGGGCCTCAATATTTTAGATTGTGCCAATTTCCAAAGAACCTACGAAATTTAACGATTTTTAGCTAAACATAAAAGAATATGTGGATCGCTTGATATCACGATTTGCCAGTATTCGAATTTTTTCGAGATTCTATTCACTAAAATTAATCATTTGATCGTCAGTGAAATTACACCATGTTTTGGATTGACTTTCCCTGAATCTAGTCTTTTCAACTTTCATTGATTGTACACATTTAGTGATTTTTTCATACGATCGTTTGTGAAACTTCTGTATAGAAATTAGATAATGTTCGACCATATTGACGTCCTTTCGAGTCTACGCTTTTTTCTATTTTTTACATTAAAATTCAATTACTGTCCCATCATCGCCGAAATTTTTGCGCTAGAATCTTCTCGGCGATATTGGTCCATTCAGTGAATAAACTTTTTGTCGCCACATATCCCTATTCACTACTTTTTGCTAATATCCGGCCTTGGATTGAGACATGTAGTGTTTTTACAGCTAGAGGGCCGGAGTACCATAAAGAGTGTGTAATAGGGGATATCAAATCGTTTTCTTAAATCTTTTGAGGCAGTCCAAATAATGAAGTCGAAAGTAATGAACTCCAGTGAATTAAATCCAAAACAATGCAGGGACCAATTTCGGATAATTAGATAAAGTTGGATAGTTGACCCAATCACAGAGTGCATTTTTACAAATTTCTATATTAATATCGAGATGAAAATGTGTCATGTCCGAAAAGTTCCAGACAATTTCGTTTTAATATGAATTTAACACATCGCGAAAATCGATAATTGCGCGGAGCGGCATACACAATTTCATAAAATATATTTTTAGACAAACGACATTAATTACTAAACGGCGCAATTTGCCGTCTTACAATTTTGCAGGAAAGGATCGTCTCACGATTGGTTCAATACAACTTACAGGAGAAGTTTCATTGAAGATGATGAATCGGTTCGAAAACGGACAGTCAGAATATACGGGAATATCAACGCCCTGCAAATTCGAATTTAGAGAAACATTGGAGAAAAATCACATGAAAAGTTCTTCCGGCGCTCGAAGAAACTTTCAATGACAAAAATTAAGGAGAAAAATTCGAGACAATAATGTGATGTCTGCAATAAAATTTGATAACGGAAAAGACTTTTTATTTGGACTCGGTGTGTATATATTTTGATATTAAGAGAAAATATCTCAAGTCAAAAATCAGGAGATCGTTAAGCAAGAAAAGTAAGTTTTAATAAACAATTTATGTTTTACTTTATAATCTATATAATTAGCGTAAGTTATTATGATGAACAGTTTATGTGAGTATACATTGAGTAAAACAGTATGTGAAAAATTGTTTCGAGAAAACAAGGGAAATTTTCTGGATCAAAGGCCTTAATTTTGCAGGGAAATTA
>SCLH01079824.1:487452-523340 GCA_004367855.1 Oikopleura vanhoeffeni
GAATTTCCACAGAACGGTTTTTTATAAAATTTTCGCAGTTTATCGATTTTGCGTAGGCAGAATGAGAATTTTCTGATTTAAAATGCTATTTTCGTACAGAAATATTGATTTCTGGAATTCGGCTATATGAAATAAAATGATCCCCATCCCTGAAATAACCCCGTTGTCAACTCAAATAAAAAATCCAAGAAGGTCGAGAATAACCTGTAACAGCCTAGGTGCGGCGTATAGTTGGACGCGTATAGTTGGAACCCACACAATAACCTACGTGCGGCGTATAGTTGTAGGCAAAAGATAAGATCTTTTTTTCAAACGTTCCTAGAGAAAAAATAGGCGTTTTTTAACCAGATTTTCACACCAAGATTCTCCGGTCGGCGCGACAATAAAAATATATTTTTTTTAAAACATGTTCAGGTTGACCAATAAAGTATCGGCATTTAAAACATGTTTTCAAGTCTCGCAGACAATCTCGGCTAGCTTGAAAATGGCCAATAGTTAGGAATAATTCCTACAGAGCTTCTTATCAACCTTTCAACCGCTTTTTGACTTCAAAGTAATATTTCCTAAAAATAATTTCCATCTTTTGGTCAAAAAAGATTTTTCGGGGCGAACATATGTCAAATTTTAATCATCAAGGTAAATTTTTTTTTCGAAAATATTTTTTCTCTGGGCTTTTGAATAACTTTTCATCCCCTCTCAGACTCTAAACTAATATTTTTTGAAATTTTTCTAAAATTGGCATGTTTTGGGCGAAAAGTCAAACTACGGGTCATATCAGGTCAAATTTTTTTTATCGAGGCCAAATTTAGATTTTTTCAAACTTTTAGGGTTTTCGGGCTTTTTATATATGTCTTATCCTCTTTTTCACTCAAAACTGATATTTTATGAAAGATTGTCAAAAATGACATATTTTAAGCAAAAACAATTTTTCCGGGCGGACAAATGTCAAATTTTTTTCATCAAGGCCAAAAAAATTTTGTCAAAAATATCGGGTTGTTCGGGATTCTAATCAACCTCTCATCGTTTTTTCGGGTGAAATTTTTTTCATCAAGGTCAAATTTTTTTATCGAGGATATAATTGAAATTAAAAATTTGAAATCGTCATAGCTCTCAAAATATATTGTCAATCTTTACTAATTAACAAAGATCAGGTTTCCGTTAACCGAGACGAAGATTTTCCGAACAAAATCGACAATTTTCCTAAAAATTTTAGAATCCTGGATTCTGATTGGTCGAATTTGACTGATTTTGAATATTGACCGAAGGAACTCAAATTTTAGTCTATAAATTTTTTCTCGTTGTACTCAAACTTGATGTTATATTATTACAGTAAGTTGCTAATACATTCTTAGAGATATGTCGATTTGAAATTTTTGCATTCTGGTGATGACTTATATTAAAGATAGTAAAAATAATATAGATTGGCTCAAATAGCAAGGTGAATGACATTTTTTTCTCTCCAAAATTTTTTTCTGTCATGAAATCGTATCTTCTATTGAATATAAGACAAGAATTTGTAATGTTTAGTTGACCTTTGTATGTGTCAACCAAAATCCGGCCCTGAAAACAGCATCAAAATAACCATTTTTTAGTTATTTTGAAGCTTTAATTTTACCCTCTCGAATTTGACGTTTTTTTTTGAAAACTAACTCAAGGTCAAACTTAGCAAGCCGCGTTTTTTGAGACTCGTCTCGGCTTTGCCAACTTAACGGTCTTCCAAAAACCGGCAATTTACCGTTTTTTTGACCCTCATTTGCCCGTTTTGGACATAAAATGACATTTTTTTCGAAAAATTTTTTAGTTTTCACAACCTCATGGTATCAAACTGACAATTCGGGTAAGAATTTTTAATTATATCAATATGTCTTACTTAAATTCCAAAATAACCAGAAATAAGTAAAATGCTCTTTATCGCCACTAGGAGGATGGAATTTTTTTCCAATTTATCAAATTTTTATTTTCAGGGTCAACTCAACCAATGCTAAAAGTTTGAATGTGATACCTTAAATATTTCTAGAGTCATACTTTGTACGAATTATCTCTACCAATAGTTATTCAGATGAAAATATAAAGTTTTTCTGGTATGAGAGTGATTAAGTGTGCGCAAATTGCTGACTGAGCATAAGTTATGCTGCATAACTTTTTCGATAATTTCCATTGTTTCCTTGTCATTTTAACGATTTTCGGATAAACCTTTTTTGAATTCATGTTTTTTTAAATTAACTTTATTTCATTTTTTCGATAAAATCAAATTTATACATACAGTATGTAACATACTAGGAGATTTGTAAAATTACCCTTAAAATCACCAAAAATTTTTACTCTGACCTCATTTTAACTCAATTATAAACTCTAGATATTGGAAACTTGACCAATAGAGCACATTTTCCCACCGTTATATTGATATACGCGTAAAAGTTAGAATACGGGTATAGTTGGGGGTTTTTGGGAAAAACATTTCAACTATACGCTGCACCCGTAATTTGATACTGAAAATAATTTGAAAAATCGGTATATTTTGAGGCAGCTGTGACGACACATTTTTTTTCGTAATTTTTTTCCCATTTTTCCTAATTATTAACCCCAAGAAGCTTGTCATGAAAATCGACCCCAGTATTTTATGATTAATGTATTAATGGTAAGACCCTACACAGGCCTATGTCCTTCAAGGTTAATTAGAAATTTAAACTTAAAAAAAGTTTTTCTATATAACACAAATAAAATTCACCTGCAGTTATAAATCATTGATTTGGAAAAAAAATTAACATATCTTTTAGTCTAGAATTCGTAAAGCGTAGAAAGCAACAAAAATTTTAACTAATACTCTTTTTGATATTACATATTAATAAAATATATAATAAAAATTTTAAACTAACCCCCTTGATTTATATTTTTTAAAATTAAACATAAATTCAAGGAAATCCTATGAAACAAACTAAAAGTACGCTTAAATATTTTTTTTCGACAATTTTACGTTCAAGCGCTTACATAAATATAAGCTGAGACTTTACAGTATGAACAAAAAATACCTCAACAAAATTAATCATTAAAAAACATAGACCTCTCAAAAAAACTTTTACCAGTTATTGAGTTGTAACCACTAGAGTTACAGTGAGTCTTAGCTACAGATCGTGACTATTTGAAACATGTGGAAATCCGATGCATTATCGGTTGATCCTCTTCCAAATCTACCCAACGAAAGTCAGCATATTATGCAACAGTTTTTAATTGGTGTAGTATTCGCGCTTGTTGTATCATTCAAATGTCAAGAACTTTCAATGAGACCCTTAAACATATCTCATAACTAATCTAGCCATATAGGCGCTTCAAATAATATAGAATCTGAAGAAATAACGTATAATCAGATACCTAGTATTTAAATACGTATTTCAACACAACAATTATGGAGATTTCAATTTTAATCCCTTTCCAAAACACAACGTTTCAGAATCTGACAATTGCAATAACACATACAATAAAACCTAGCAGCCAAATACTACGCTATGTCTTTTGAATCTTTCTCTAAAGCGTTACCAGTCACATACTATAAATTAAAAGCAAGACAAAATTTTCTTGTCTTAAATGCTCCTAACATACATTTTACATCCATAAAGAATAGAATAACTGGTTTAAATAGAGTTCAAAAATAATAAATTAAAAAGGCTTTACATATTTGCCTTTCCAAATTTTGAAAACATTTTAATTTATGCCAGATAAAGTACTGTCAATAGAAAGAATAATTACTTTGGACTCCCAAGGTCAAGAAAGCGTTTCAAAATGAACAATTTGAGGATTTGCTTTCCGCTCTTTTTCCAGGCTATCCCACGTAAGCCTCCTTAATTTTCGTCCTTTAGTTTTGAAAGCCTGTTCAACCGCACAAGTTGTGCTGCACAACGTTTGGATAGATTTATCATTCTCAAATATTTTAGAAATCTAGATTATAATTTGGGTACATTTTGAGTTTGCATAATAAGTATATATAATATATTTGATGAGTAGTAAAAAATAATGAAATTATTTTAAAAGTTAGTATAAGGGCCTCCGTGCATTTTGACATATACGATATAGCTCTTGATGAAAAAACTTTCACTTGATTAGATTATATCTCCAATTATATACCATTAAAATGATAATCATAACGAGGCAATTTGTAAACTACGAATTTTTTGCATATGGTTTTTTAAGAAAATTTAAGTTTTGAATTTAACTTTTTCGAAGTTCGAAATTTATGAAAATTTTGGAAAAGGTCCAAAATATAAAAAATGCCTTATTTTCTTCAAATTTTTTTTCAATATGTTTTTCAATATCAACGAAAAAAACTCTACAAAAATGGCTAATTTGACTTTCGACTGGTGACCACAATATTTTTTATATGCTCTTTGAAAACCATATAATGTTTAGTGAATTTTTTGGTCAAAAATAACATTAGAAATAGTTTTGAATTTTTCTCATTATTTGTTAAGAAATTTTCAAAGTATTTTTTTTGGATCTTAGCTGAAAATATGGGAATGTTACTTTACTATATATAAATATACTTTGTTAGTTTCTTCGCCTCCTGTTTATATCTGAATCATAACTTTTTTGAATGAAATATAGGTGCGCGAAATAATAAGCCTCTAGTCAAGAATTTAAAAAAAAATATTTCACCGAGACTTGCTGCAATTGTAGCCGACTGTCGACCGTTTTAAATTTATTTCATTTTAACTCATGAAAAAAAAATATTCCGTTCGATGTGCAAATTCGGTTTTTTTTTCACTTATTTTCAAAAATTTAAATTTTGATTTTGACGTAAAAAATTAGTATGAATTAAACTAATAAATTTTCACAGGTCGACAGGACGTAGTTTTAGAGTCTTATTAATAATAAAAAAAAATTAATTTTATCTAATGTTAGACCACGTAACTTACAAACGCGCGTCTTCTTATGAGTTTTTTCAAAAGACAGTATAAAGTAAACAATATCGATCTGAAGAAATATTCTGATTTTAAAAAGTAACTGAACGTGGAACTTGTTTGAAAAAGTTTTTGAAATTTTAAAAGTGGTCAAAAGTTTCCCATAAAGACGAAACAAATTGAAAAAGTGCAAAGCTGTCAAGTAATGACACCGAGGCCTGTAATGTTTTGGTTTATCGTTAATTAAAATTTTTGAGTGCGAAATCATCAGTAAATTTCGTATAAAAATAAGCAAATTTCAGTAAACTTGCCAGAACAGTATAGAGCAAAACATATTGACTGCTTTTAGAGCTTAATTAAATTTTTGACAAAGCTTGACGCATATTGAGTGTCTCAAGTTGCAAATACCTACATTTGTTGTATCGTACCTGTACATAAATTTTGATATAAATATTAAAGGGCATAATCGAAAGTAACTCCCACCTTCGCGCTGTTTTTGTGACACAGAGACCAAAAAAAGACTCAAAAAAGTATTTTTCCCATGAGTAGTTCAAATTAATATGTGAAAAATCAGCATCCAAATTATTTGTCAGCACAATCAGTATTCAAATGTGATCTTTGCATTTCATGCGTCGATGGACAAAAATAATTTCATTTATTTTTCGTAGCGTATTTTTAGCTAAACATCAATTTTTTATTACAATTGTAATAAATATTTATTATGAATAATTAGCTAGAGATGCACCGATCAAAGGCAAAAAATTATTTTTTGTTTGTGGTTACAACAACAACCATTTCTATACGTCTATTCGCGTGTGCTCTCCTGAATAATTCGCCGAAGGAGATTACCTTGAGCGTATATGCCGAATTGATNTTTGATAAAAATTTGATAATAATTTGATAATAATTCAAATGATAATTAAATAATAATTTAAATATAATTAAACAATAATTTGTTTATAATTTCAAAAGGCTTCATAATTACTTCTTATAAGTTATAACATTGCATTTGCAAAAAGTGAATAATTTGTATTATTTCTAAGATATAAACTTTGAGAAAAAATAGATCAGTTATCGAACTTCAGAAATCGTGGTTTTGTGTAAATAAATCATGAAATAGATCCCACTTCAGACACCAGATATGGAGAGTTATTAGTAATAACTTATTACATAGCTGGGATTAGAGATCATAATGGCGAAGAAATTGGCTCTTCTAGCTTTTGCTGAGATTTGTATATGCTCTCTGGGTAAGGGTCTGCCCTAAGGCCAGATACATACCGATTTCCAAGATTCTGCCTAAATATGAAATATTTGAGCCAATAACTTTATAATTTCATTTACGAGTAATCGATTTGAAACACTTTTACAGGAGTTGTGCAGATCCCGCATCAAATAAAATTTCAATTGCTGGAGATTTCAGTGTTGTATCTTATGCTGGTACTGGTGCACCTGACTGCATTTCTGGAGAAAGTATAAAATTTAATATTGAACGGAATTATATCGAAAACAAGATGGGTTTAGACAGGGAAGATGTGCCGTTTTACATGATAACAGGCACTGATTCACTTTTTCAGTAGCTTGACTAAAACTAACATTTTGACAAAGAAAAATTAAAAATTTCATCGTTTTCTATTTTTTTCTTCAAAATTTTAGAAATGACAACTTATATATTTAAACGATAAATGCAAGGATATGATTGGCTGGCCGCCATCATTTAAATTGATTTTATTGGCTTAATCTGAAATAAAGCTTTTCGATTGGCTGATATGTCTGAAAATTGTCAATATAGCAGGGTGCGGCGGATAGTTGGATGCGGATAGTTGCAACCCACGCAAAACCCTACGGAAGCCTTCGCAAAAGCCTACGCATCTGAAAATAAAATGAATTCGTTCCTGACGTCCGGCGGATAGTTGTAGGCAAAACATAGGGTTTTTTTTCAAACGTTCCTAGGCGAAAAATGAGCCTTTTTTAAACAGAGTTTCAGACCAAGATTATCCGATCGGCGCGACAATGAACAATACATTTTTAAAAACTTGTTCACATTGACCAATGAAGTGTCGGTATTTCAAGAACTTTAAAAACATGTTTTCAAGTCTCGCAGACATTGTCGGCTAACTTGGAAATTGTTCAATAGTTTAGGTACAAATATTCAGTTTTTATGGTATGCGAGTGTTTCCTTGACATTTTAAAGATTTTCGGATAAATATTTTTCGAATTCATGTTTATTTAAAATTAACATTATTTCATTTTTTTCGATAAAATTAAATTTATACGTACATTCTAGAAGATTTGTAACGAAAAATTAACTTAAAATCACCAAAAATTCTTACACTGACTAGTGGTCAGTGACTACCCTTTAACTCAATTATAAACTCTAGATATTGTTTAAATTTACCAATCAGAGCACATTTTCTCAGACGTCCGGGGGAAAGTTGGAAATCCGGCGAATAGTTGAAATCCGGTGGATAGTTGAAGGTTTTTTGCGAAAAATGTTCCAACTATCCGCACCCTGCTGTATTAAGGGTATCCCGGTTCCTAATTTGACATATTCTCGATGAAATATCAACCAAAAAGGGCTTCAAGAATATTATTCAGATAAACCACTTTGTAGAACTAGCCTTTAAATTGTGAAAAAAATATGTCAACAATTTTTTATGACCACACTCCTTCACAAATAAGCAACACAAGAGCTACCTAAGCCAAAACGGAAAATCTATCTCCTCCCAGGTTTTATTTTGAAATAAACTCAAATTTTAACATAAGCTGTATAATTAGTATGCAAAAATTCGTAGGAGCGCTTTTGTCGATAAGTGCTATATTTATTCTTGAAGATGTAAAAAACCGGTCAAAAATACCGGTTATTGGATATTTTCATCGGAAAATTTATCTCCACATAGGCTAAATTTCAAATTTAACTTAAATTTTTGCAAATGCTAGCACTAAAGAAACAGAAGTTTCGTACGAGCGTTTTCGTTAAATTTTGACCCCAAACAAAAAATATGAATTTTTCAAGGTAACGTGAAAAATTTTTCGAAAAAAAGTTAGCTTACGTCAAGCCGTAATTTTGAAGTTTTAGTGGTCAAATTGAAACAAACGTTAATTTTAAACTTAATTTTGAAAAATATACTCAAGAGAGAGCGAGAGATTCTATAGAAAATCGAAAATACTCAAAAATTTCGAATTTTTTTTTGTTCTTATTTGAGTTGTTTTGTGCTTTTAAAAAAATTACCGATTGATTTGGTGCATTTTTATTACATAATAACTGCAGAAAATGTAGGAACCGGGATACCCTTAATCTTTATTTATGTATCTGCGATATATAAAGTCGCAGAAAAAAATGAACCTAAAATTTAAACTTCAATGTTATTCATGAAATTTTGATCTTGAATTATTTCAACAGTTTCAGTATTTGACATCAACTGTAATTCATCATCTTCCTTGAGAAATGGCGACTTTGATTGTACAGAATTATTGTGCCACAATTGTAGCTTGGTCGAAAAACAAGAAATATATATTTCGGTGACGGATATCAATGATAATGGACCTCAGATTGTTAACACAGGCAAAACATATACAATAACTGCAGGATCTGCCGCTGGTGTAAATATTGCTGAATCAGGAAAGTTTCTGAAATTATGAATTTCCAAAATGTTTTTTAGGATCACAGTCCCCACTCCTTTATGGCTCTAACTAGTACAAGTTTTCAGAAGATTTTTCAAACTTCTGCTTATATTTATGAAAGACCCGAAAATCAAAATTGCCTAAAAATTCAAACCGTACGTTTTTATTATGCTTCGAACTATTACGGTTTCGAAAATGTCAGAAAGAGTTCGAATTAAAACATTTTTTGATTTTTTAAACTTCAATTGCAAATTCTTTAGAAAAAATCTTATAAACTGCTGGCTGTATTTGATTTGTTTTATACACGAAACTTTCAGCATTTTAATTCTTATTCAGCAACGAAATAAAGCAATTTTAATTTCAAATGTAGCTTTCGTAGCTAAAGAATAGGAAAGTTGACAAACTGGTAATAATTTTTAACTGATACAACCTTTAGAGCTTCGTATTGAGACCAGTAAGGAAGCGGGAACTGTTTCCAAAATTTATCAGAAATAAACATATAACAGTTAAAACGACAGATGACGATGCTGATACAGAATTCAAGTTTTCGGAAGCAGTGATAGTTTCACAAAAATGCCTGTTTTGTAATGATTCAAGGCCTTATTTTGAAATAACAAGTTCTAACGCTCTAGGATCAGGTTTGGGTGCAGAGTAAATGTTATTTTTCATGGGTACTCAATATGAATTTAATGTTGTTCTTACTTTTACTATCCTCAGATTTTTGTGGAACGAGTCAAACTTTATGCATACAATTTCTTTGATTTTTTCCTAACACCAATGAGGTTGAACATACAAAATCCAAGCAAATAACTTTGAAGACCAGAATTTTATACGATCCAAATGCAAATTTTACAAGAGTAATATGAACGATGCAGACGGTATTAAATACTGAAAAATGTGGTCTTTCATTTCGCTGATCAACATTCTGTCCAATTTTAGAAAAAATAGATTTTTTAGTGTGCACTTTTAAAAAAAATATGATCAGCTAACTTTTAAACTATTTGATGTTGAGAGTCTCAAGTCTCTGTCAAGTCTCTGAAGTTCAACCTACCTCAACTTGAGACACACAACTTCTCTAATTTTTAGGCTCAGTCGAAGTCAGAAACAATACCAACGTGGACCAATCTGTTTATCTTATTTTGAAACACTCAATTTATAAAATGAAATGCGTACTAAATTATATGTTAAAGTGAACTGGTTCTTAAAAAATAAGGTATTTCTTAGGTAGGTTATCTCACCAACGAATGCCCGCGTTTTGTTTTTTCTAGCGTTTTAATGTATTAAACAAACATGCCTTTTTGACTTAATTTGGATGTCTTTGAGTTTACATTATTTTAGCACACCAATCGACCATAATGAATCAAATTTCTTCTTTTTGTGGCGTTTTTCACTTATTCAATTTAATTTTCAATAGGGTTTTATTTCATTATAAGGAAGGACGCTCATTGGTCAAACTTTTGCCCACTTTTTCAAGATGAGTCATAACTCTTTGAATAAACTCTCTGAATAAAATTATCTTCCAAAATACTTCGACTGCATTGTACCATGGCAGTGATGTGTGGGTTGTAACTTTCATTTTTAAACTAATTATGGACCATTTCTTGTTATGGCTCCAAAAATTAAATACAAAAATACTTTGCAGGTATGATACCTGAGGTATCTTTGATTATCGAATGATAGTCTTGTTAAATAACTTAATTTTGACACCCCATCTTAGATTATGATTCACAATTCACGTTTCGAACTGTGCAAAATATTCCTGAACTTGGGTCCCCTGGGTTTTCGAATGAGATCTTATTGGTGATCCACGTTTATAATTCCCAGGCTCCATACGCTTATGACTGCGAATTGCTGGATTATACACCTGAAATTGTCGCGAATTCTCATTGCTATAAAAACGAATCCGAATTACCCGATTTTATTGGGAAACTACCGGATGGTCAGATTGAACCAAAAGTTAACCATCTGTATAATTCTGTTGAAATTAAAATTACAATTCTGGACGAAGAAACTACTGGGATAATTATTTCCGATGAATTGGATTGGACTGAAACAAAGTTGACGGAGTTGAAAAATTCAATGAATACCATGTTTATCAAAACGCTAACAGACGAAGTCAACTTTCCTGGAAATACCGTATGACTACCGCCTGAGTTTTCCAGGGCGTCGAGACCAAATGTGATTAGTTTTAACTGAAACAAGTGTTGAATATAATTCATCCGATTAAAAAAACCATATCATCGTATTCCGTTTGAAATTTCGCTCTAAAAGTAGGTATTTCCGATTTTGTACAAAGAATCCCTTCTGGTCTCGACACCACTTGAAGCTCAGGCGGTAGCGATTTTTTTCTTCAGCTCGATCCCGATGGTCCAAAATTAAAAAGAGTCAGAATCTTTGTTCATTTTTGGAGCAAAATTTTGTGATGAAAAACCCGCATGTGTGAAAAGGCTACTAATTTGAAGAAAAAAATGATCAAAAACCTGAAGGCGCCAAAATATAATGAAACGATGAATTTCCATAACATAAACACAAATCGAATATTTCTAAAACTTGAAATTTACTTAAACTTTTGGCAGCAGTCTGCTGCATTCGCCCGCAGTTTTTGTTAAGAAAGATAGGCATTTTTAAATAAATTTAGAAAAAATTATACTTCCAAAAATGATCTTTGTTTTTTGAGAATATCATATCCAAAATAATAAATAGTTTTATTTTTAAGGCGACGACATACAGTACAGAAATTTTCAATGTCTTGGAAACATTTTTGGACGAAGAAAACCAATTCATACCAGTTTCAGAACTTCAATTTTTTGTCAAAATTAATCAAACAACTAAATCAGATTCTTCCGGTGATTTACTAAGCAGCAAAGAAATATCATACACTTTGGCTTCGGGAGAAAAATATTAATTCCGTTTTTGTCGCACAAAAAAAATAAGATTTCAAATTAATACAGGGAAGCGATATTCGGCAATATTGGCAACTTCGGCGATATGGGGACAGAAATAACTTTTTTTTAATTAAAAATGCGTAGGCGTTCCAATTGACGTCATATGTCAAACATCTGTTGATTTTATAAGGAGTTTCACAATAGGTTCGAATAAAGTATATCACCAAAATGCGTAGAATTTAGCACTCGACCTTAATTTAGAAATTCAAGCATGAAAGTGACGTCAATTTTGACGCCCACTAAAGTAATTTATAAAATAAATCTCAAAAAAAATCGGCGATATCAGGCATTTACCGCGATATCAAGCATTAACGGCGATATTGACACTGGAAGTATTTTAGCTGAAAATCTTGAAATTGCGTAGGTTTTTTCGGCAAATTCGGCGATATTGGGCCGGCGATATCAGTCTCTCCTTGTATTCACGTTTTATTCCGAAAACTAATTAATAAGCTAAAATTTGTACCATAATACGATTTAACATCCCTTTATCAGACTCTGTCGAAAATTTTTCCACACTGAAAAACACATTTGGTGTTGTTTGTACGATGTCATCATGTGATTNTTTTGAAGTCGAAATAGAAACACCAACAAAAGAAGATTTGTATATGATAATTTACATCGGATCTGGTATTGCACTTTTGATCATTTTATGTCTTTCAGTGACCATTCATTACGTTATGAAGAAAAGCAAGGTAATTTTAAAGCAATTAAATCAGTCCCCTTTTTTATAATATTGTTGTTAGGGAGTACCCTTTATGGTTTGAAACTCAAGCAAAAATTGTTCAAAACGTTATTTTCATGGTTTTTTGTCTGCAAATATGGACAATTTGAAACACAGTGGTGATATTTTTATTACCAATACTCCCTCAAGAAAGTATTTTTTTATCGTTTTGTAAATGTATTGTCTTGGTTTGATGCATTTTTATAACAATTTATAGATTTTCAGAAATTCAAACTACACTTTTCAGAAACCAAAAAANAGCGGCGAACAATAAAAATAACAATTTAAAACACAAGGACCAATGAGGCGGCAGAAAACAGTTAGTTCCGCAGACAACCGCAGCTGAAAATGCAAATAGTTAGGAAGAATTCGAGCCGTATCAACCTTCAACCGCTTTTTGACTCAACAATATCCTAAAATAACCACTTGTCAAAAAATTCGGGCGAACATATTCAAAAACAAGGCAAATTTCGAAAAATTATTTTCTCTGGCGCTTTGAATTAACTTCATCCCTCGCAAAACCTAAACGAATTAATTCAAAATTGGGCATTTTTGGGGCGAAAAGTCAAACTAACGGGCATATCAGTCAAATGTTTTAATCAAGGCCAAAATTTAATTTTCAAACTGTAGGGTTCTCCGGGCCCTTATATATGTTCTTAACCGTCTTTTCACTCAAACGGGATATTTATGAAAATTGCAAAAAATAGCATATTTAAGCAAAAATTTTTCCGGGCGGACAAATGTCAAAATTTGCCATCCAAGTTGTCAAAAATACCGGTTTTTCGGGATTCTAATCAACCTCTCACTGTTCGGGTAAAAATGTTTTTCACCCAGCCAAGAATCTTTGATCGAGACTATAAGAATAAAAATTGAAATCTCAATAGCCCAAAATATGATGTCAACATACTAAAAACCTAAAGATCAGGTTCCGTAACCCGAGACGAAGATTCCGAACAAAACGACAATTCCTAAAGAATAAATCAGACTGATTGGTCGAAATGTGACTGTTTTTGAATATGACTCGAGACGAATCACAATTTTAGTCTATAAATTGTTTTCCCGTGTACTCAACTGATTTATATATACATAAGTTGCTAATACATCTCAGAGATGTATGTCCGATTTAAATTGCTATCCTGGTGAATGAACTAATAAATAGATAGTAAGGATATAGATGGGTCAAACTAGCAAGTGAAGGACATTTTTCTTCCCAAAAATTTTTCTGTCTAAATCGATTTCATATTGGATCTAAAGACCAAAAGTAAATGTTATTGAACCTTTGTGTAGTGTCAAGCCAAAAAGCCCGGCCCCCAAAACAGCATCAAAATACCAATTTTAGTATTTGAAGCTTTAATTCTCGTCGAATTTGACGTTCTTTGAAAACCTAACGCAAGTCAAACTTCGCAAGTCCGCGTTTTTGGATACCGTCTCGGATTGGGCCCAAACTTAACGGTCTCAAACACCGCAATTTTACCGTTTTTGAACCCTCATTTGCCTCCGTTGACATAAATGACAGTTCGAAAATTTTTAGTTTTCACAACTCAGGCTACAAACGAACAATTCGGTAATAATAAAGTTACAGAATATTCTTCCTTAAATCCAAATAACCAATATAGGTAAAATGCATATCGCCACAAGAGATGAAGTTTTGCAATTTATCGAAATTTTATTTTCAGGGTCAACTCAACAATGCGAAATATTTGAATGTGAGAGCCTTAAATATTTCTAGAAGTCCATACTCTTGTAATATTCTACCTAATAGTATCAGGATGAAATAAAAGTTTTTCTGTATCGAGAAGGATGTTATGTGGCGCAAATTGCTGACAGCATAACCCTTTTTCGAACAATCTCCACTGGTCCCTTGTCATTGTTTAACCGATTCAGGATAAACCTTTTTTGAATCATGTTTTTAAAAATTAACTTATAATTTTCACGATAGGAAAATCAAAAATACATATGCAGTATGTAAGCATACTAAGAGATTTGAAAATTAACCTGCTTAACCACCAAAAATTTTTACACGACCTCATTAACTCATTATAAAACAAGATTGTGTAAAATTGACCAATCAGAGCGCACAAATTTCCCAGCCAGACGCGGTAGTAGTTCGGAAAGTACGCTAGAGTAGAATACGCGATAAGGGGTGTGCGAAAATACACCCAACCTAGTACGCGCACCCCTGTAAACAATAAAACGACCAGGTATGAGAAAAAAAATGAGAACAATGGATAATTCTACCGAATAGTAAAGAATGATAATTCGTGAAATAAATTGATAAAAGGTGACGTAATTCGCACCGTTCTGTACCGTTCCTCCAAGGCCGTGAAAAACTGAGTGAACTCAGGCTTGGCTAAGAAAAAACGACCGAATTATAAAAAAATTTGTAAAATAGTAAAAACTAAATTTCGTTAACAAGCTTCAATCTATTTATTCATTCACAGGTGAGTTTAAAAGCGCAAAAAACCAAAAAAAAAATTAAAAATATGAATAAAATAATTAAATTCTTATGTAGAAATATAAGATTGCCAATAAAATAATGAAATTGAATAATAAATAAAACAATTCAATAAGATGAAATATAATGATAAAATTGATAATATTTGAATAAAGAATGAAAGTAATTGATAAGAATAGACATAATATAATTAATGATAATTGATATAATTAATAGAATGAAAAATTGATAATAGTTTATAATAATAATTATAATTAATAATGTACCAATTGATAATAAAAGAAATAAAAATAATATTTAATAATAATGTAATAAGAAACAAATAAGATAAAGTGATAATAGTTGATAATAATTAAATAGTAACTATAATAATTGGATAATAATGATTAATAATATGATAATAATTTGATAATATAGTGATAATAATGATAAAAGTTGATAAAAATTGATAAGAAAATAATATTTGGTATAATGTTAATAAGATATATTTGATATAATTGATATAACTTGATAAAATTGAAATAAGTCGATACTTAATGTGAAATAATGTTGATAATTGAATGTATAATAATTCGATGAAATTTGAAAATGTAGTACAAATGTGAATGTAATTGATAATAATCTAAATAATTAAATAATTTATAATAGTTTTGATAAGAATAAGAATATAATTTGATAAATAATTGATAATAGTTGAGAAGAATGATAATTGATAATAACGATAAGTAATTTTGATAATAATCAGTATATATGTGATAATGTTGGTTTGTGTTCGTGTTGATTGTGCGTTGTGTGGGTGTGGTGTGTGTTGAATGGTGGTTAGTGGGGACGTTTTTTAAGATTATTTTGTTAAATTTTTTTTGAGTTTCGAGATTTATGATTAATATAATATTTTTATACTTTTGTTATTGTTTAGTTTTTTTTTTGTTTTTTTTTCCTCCCTATATTTGTTCTTTGTTTTTTGTTTTTTTTTTTTTTTTGTTTTTTTTTTTTTGATTTGATATAATTGAAATAATTCGATGATATTTATAATAATTAATAATAATGATGTTAATTTGAAATAATGATAAAGTTGATAAATTTGAATAATATTGATAATAAGTAATAAACTCGATTAATAGAGAATAATAAGATAAATTATAAAATGAATATCAATGATAAATTAATAAACTGATAAGAATATAATAATAAAAATTTGATTACACTAATCAAATATAAAAAGAAATAAAAATAAAAACAAAAGTTAAAATTTCAAAAGCCAAATTACTTCTTAAAAAACATGCAGTTTGCAAAAAAGGAATAAGTGTATTATTCAAGAGAGAAACAGAACGAGAAAAAATAGATCATAGCGAACTTCAGAAACGGTCTGTTAAATAAATCACTGAAATAGATCCCACTCACAACCAGAGGAATTAATATATACACGCTGATAGAGATCAAAATGGCGAAGAAATGGCTCTTTAGCTTTTGCTCAGATGTATATTGCCTCTGGGTGGGTCGCCCTAAGGCCAGAACATACCGGTGCCAAGACGCCCTAAATAAAAAGTTTAAGCCATAACTTATAATTTCTTTACAAGTAACGATTTGAAACACTTACAGGAGTGTCAGATCCCGCCAATCAAATAAAATTCAATTGCTGGAGAGCCATGTTGAATCATTCTGGACGGGCCACTACGCAGTTTCTGAGAAAGTAAATTACATGAATCGGAATGTATCCGAAAAGCAAAATGGTAGACAGGAAGATTGCCTTCCAGAAACAGGCACGATTCACTTTCCAATACTGACAAAGAAAAATTCTAAAATCAGCGATCAGCCTCATTTTCTAATTTTCAAAACTTAGAAAGACAAACTAATATGAAATAACCTAAATGCAAGAATGATGCTGCCGCTCATCATCTTAATGATTTATGGCTAATCGAACATAATAGCTTCGATGGCCTATATGTCGAAAATGTCAATAGAAAGCAGGGTGCGCGATAGTTGCAACCACGCGCAAACCCTACGGAGCCTCGCAAAACAGCCGACGCAATCTGAAAATAAAATGTATTCGTCCGACGGTCCGCGCGATAAGTAGCAACCCAAGGGTTTAAAACGTTCCTAGGCAAAAAAGAGTCGTTTTAAACATAGTTCAGACGCAAGATATTCCGATCGGCGCGAGGAAAGCAAAATACATTAAAACGTGTCACATTGACCGAATGAAGTCGGTATTCAAAACTTAAAAACAGTTTCAAAGCTCGCGGCAAAGCTAACTTGAAATGGTCAATAGTTTCGTACAAATTAGTCAGTTGTTCTGGTATGCGATGTCCTTGACATTGTAAAGATTTCGGATAAATTTTTTTTCGAAATCATGTTATTTAAAATAACTTATTTCATTTTGTTCGCTAAGAAGAAAATTAGACGTAACATTCCAGACAGAATTTAAACGAAAAAGAACTAAAATCAACACAAAAAGCTTCAGTATCAGCTACCTTAACCAATATAAACTCAGATAGTTAAATCACCAACAAGCACATCTCAACGTCCGGGGGAACATGAAACCGGCAATATAAACCGGTGGAAGTGAAGTTTGCAAAAATGTTCCAACACGCACCCTGCGATCAAGGGACCGGTCCAATTGACATACCGAGAATATATAACAAAAAGGGCTCAAGAATATGTATCCAGTATAAACCACTTCGAGAACTAGCCGTTAAATGGGAAAAAAAAATATGCCAACAATTTTAGACAACACTATTAAACACTCCTCACAAAATAACACCAAGAGCTACTAAGTCCAAAACGGAAAACACTCCTCCCAGCTTATGAATAAACCTCAATTTAAACATACACGATAAAGTAAATGCAAAAATTCGTAGGATGCGCTTTTGCGATAAGTGCATATTATCTGAAGATAAAAAACCGTCAAAAAACCGGTTATTGGATATTCACTCGAAAATTTTCCAAAGGTTAAACTCAAAATAACATTAAATTGCAAAACTACACTTAAACAACAGAAGTTTCGGACGAGCGTCGTATTTCGACACCAATACCAAAACAAAAATGTTTCAAGCACGTGAAAATTCGAAAAAAAGAGCTACGCAAGCCGTATTGAAGGTTTAGTGGCAAATTGAACAAAACTGTAATTAACTTTAAATTTAAAAATATACCATAGAGAGACGAGCAACGATCTCATGAAAACGAAAAAATACTCAAAATTGCGAATGTTTTGTCTATTAGTTGTGTGCTTAAAAAAAAACTACCGAGGATGTGGTGCAATTGATTACAAAGACGTGCAGAAAAAATGTAGAACCGGATACCTAATCTATAGTAGCGCGATCATAGAAGCGCAGAAAAATGAACCTAAAAATAACTTCAATCTATGCATGAATTTGACTCTGAAATTAGTCAACAGTTCAGTATTGACATCAACTGAATCATCATTCCCTGAAGAAATGGCCACTTTGAGACATCGAATATTGTGCGCACAATGTAGCGTGTCGAAAAACAAGAAATATATATTTCGGTGACGGAATAACAAGAGAAGCCCAATGTCACAGGCAAAACAAATACAATAACTGCAGACGCCGCGGTGTAAAACATGCTGAATCAGGAAATCTGAAAATTATGGAACTTCCAAAAGTTTTTAGAAACACAGTCCCCACTCCAAGGAGCTACTGTTGAACAACTCACACCCATTCAAACTCTCTATGTTTACCCACAGACTCGTCACGCCCAAAAAATCCCTCAACCCCCACTGTCGACCGGAGAGTTACCACCGCACCTATTTATTCGAAAATGGTTCAGATAAAAAAAAGAGGGTTTTTTGCCCGAAGTTAAACTTTTTATTTTAAACTTGAACGTCGCGCCAGAATGTCTTAGAAAAAAATTTATAAACGGCTGGGCTGCATTGATTGTTATACACGAAACGTCAGCACGTCGTTAATTCTAGGTTCAGAACGGAAATAAACAATGTTTATTTCAAATGGCGCGAGCTAAAGAATAGAAATTACTATGTATAGTAATTTACTGATCCGAAGTAGATGATCGTATGACCATAAGGAACGGGAACTGTTGCCAAAATGTGATCAGGAAAATAACAGATACCAGTTAAATCACAGCATGACGACGATACAGAAAATTCAATTCGAAGCAGTGATAGTTTCACAAAAATGCCTGTTAAGGACCAAGGCCTATTAGAAATAACGAAGTCAACCGCTCGAGGACATTGGGTGCAAGTAATGTATTTTTTATGGGTACCATATGAATTAAATGTTTGTATTACTTTACTACCAGATTGTGTGAAACGATCAAACTTTACAGACAATTCTTGATTTTCCTAACAACCAAGAGTGAACATACAAAATCCAAGCAAATAAGTGAAGACCAGAATTTATACGATCCAAATGCAAATTTACCAAGAATAATATACGACTGCAGACGGTAATAAATACTGAAAAAGTGGCTTTCATCCGCGGAATCAACAGCTGCTCCAATTTCAGAAAAAATAGATAGATTTTTAACGTGTGACTTAAAAAAATATGATCAGGGCAACTAAAGTATCGACTGTTGAGACACACAACGCTCTAAGTTTAGCTCAGTCCGAAGTCAGAAACAATACCCCCAGGCTAATATCGTTACTATTTTGAGACACTCAATTATAAACAGAAATCGTAACTAAATTATATGAAAGTGAACTGGGTTAAAGAAGGATCTAGGTAGGTACTCCCAGCGAACCGCGTTTTGTTTTTCAGCGCTTTAAGTGTAAACAAAACATGCCTTTGACTTCAATCGGGATGTCTTTGAGCTTTACATGAATTTTAAGCACATCCAATCGACATAATGAATCAAATTTTTTCTTTTGGCGGTTTTCCTTATGCAATTAATTCAAAAAGTTTATTTCATTAAGAAGAGACGCCATTGGCCAAACTTTTGCCCACTTTTCAAGAGAGCAACTCTTGAAAAACCTGAATAAAATTATCGTCCAAATACCTCGAACGCATTGACCATGGCATGATTGGTGTAAACTCATTTTAAAACTAAAGATGGACATTTCTTATGTCCAAAAATTCAATACAAAAATATTGCAGGAGGATACCTGAGGAACTTGATAACGAATGATACTGTAAATAAACTAAATTGACAACCCCATTCTAGATTAATACATCACATCACGTTCGAACTGTGCAAAGATATCCTGAACGTGGGTCCCCTGGGTTCGAATGAGATCTTATGGGATGCCACTTAAATTCCGAGCTCCAACGCTTATGGCTCGAATTGCGATGAATACACCTGAAATGTCGCGAATCTCATTGCATAAAAAACGATCCGAATTACCCGATTTTGGGAACGACACGTGTTCAATTGAAGCCAAAAGTTACCAGCTGTATAATTCTGTTGAAATTAAATAAAATCCGGACGAAGAAACACGGTTAATTTCGATGAACTGATGGACGAAACAAAGTTGAGGAGGAAAAAGTCCAAGAATACCATTTTAAAAACGCTAACAACGAAGCACTTCCCTGGAAACACCGGATTGACACCTGCCTGAGTTTTTCCAGGGCGTCGAGACCAAATTGATTAGTTTTAACTGAAAAACAAGTGCGAATAGAATTCAGTGCCGATAAAATAAAACCATATCATCGTATTCGCGTTGAAATGTCCGCTCTAAAAGTGAGTATTTCCGATTTGTCAAAGCATCCCTTTCGGTCCTCGAACACTTGAAGCTCAGGCGAGCGATTTGTTGCTTCAGCCGATCCCGATGACCAAAATTAAAAAATCAGAACTTTGCATATTTGGAGCAAAATTTTGTGATGAAAAAAACCCGAGTGTGAAAAGCTACGGATTTGAAGAAAAAAATGATCAAAAAGCCTGAAAGCGCCAAATATAATGAAAGATAATTTACATAAACATAAACACAAATCGAAGTCATCTAAAACTGAAATTAGCTTTAAACTTGGCAGCAGGCTGCTGCAATGTGCCCGCAGTTTTGTTAAAAAGATAGGCATTGAAAATAAAATTAAAAACAAATTACTTCCAAAAATGACTTTGTTTTCAGAAATCATATCCAAAATAAACATAGTTTATTTTTTAAGGCGACGACCATAACAGGACAGAAATTTATCAAGTCTGAAACATGGACGATAGAAAACCAATTCATACCAGTTCAGAACCATTTTGCAAATAAATCAAACAACCAAAGTCAATTCTCCGTGATGTTACTAAGCGCAAAGAAATATCATACCTTGGCTTCGGAGAAAAATATTAATGTCCGTTGTCGCACAAAAAAAAGAAGTTCAAATTAAACGGAAGCGATATCGCAATAAGGCAACTTCGCGATATGGGAACAGAATAACTTAAATTAAAATCTAGGCGTTCCAAATGACGTCCAACTCAAGACATTGGGATTTATAAGATTTCACAAAGGTCGATAAGTAAGTAGGACCGCCGTGCTTTCGATTTCAGAGTGGTGCTGTTCGTGCGGGAAATAAAATTGTTCATGTGCGGTTCGCAAAAGTATCGGGCGCATTGTCTGCGCTTGGGCCGCCAGTTTAAAAGAACTGGTGTGGTGCAAAATTATTTTCTTATAAAAAACCCTAACCCTAGCACCTAATGTTTAAAAGACACTAACCCTAACCTCCATTGTTGTACAAAGGGTCAGTCCGAGACCCGGTGTTTAAATAGACCTAACCTAGCAACCCGAATGTTAACAAGAGCCAACTCTAACGTATGTTTATATTGGGTTAAACTACAAAGCTACGGGTGCTTCAATAATCTGGTGACAAATTTTTGAAACACAATGGCGTAGCCAAAATCGAAGATAAATATAAGCTATAAGAAACTATTTAAAAAAAATTAATTCAATATGGAGGAATACTAAATAGCAGTTTTCAAATAAGCACAAAGAGAATTAAAACTTATATAATCCATTTAAAATAAGTCTTTTTCAATTTAAGAAAAAATGAGTAGCACAATATCAACTTATAAATACGTTACTTTAGCGCTGAAATTAAAAAAAATTTTTGATGTGACCAAATTGAAATTTTTAAAAAACACTAAAAATAGTAGGGAAAAATAACTAGTAATATCTATAATGTCAAAAAAAGTCTACAAATTCTTTCACTGAGAAAAGTTAATTTTCAATAATTTAAAGTTTCCATTCAATCAATTTGGCGTAGCCAACTATGTTTAAATAATGGAGTTTTCATCCCATAAAATGTTCAAATTCATTAAACTTTCCAAGTTAAATAATGAACCCAAATCAGATATTTTATACTTAAAACAATAGATTACAGACAAAAGGCTTTCCGACTAGACACAAGCGTTACAGATCAAACGTTAAAAAAATATCTAGCTTTTTACATTCAGTGATGAGCAATGGTTGGATAAGACCACTATCAAAAACGTAAGGGATGTGGGCAGAATATTGCGACCAACGGCCCTAAACGGTATAATCTTGTCTGTAACACACCAGCACACGAGAAATTGATGCAAGCAAGAACATTCAACTCGGGAAAAACTGTTCACAGAAATCGGATTTGCCTTCACAAAAATTTTGTTATAAAAAATCTAGACATGAAGTCCAAATTCACAAAGATAAAAACACACGCAAAAAGTTCCACTAAACTGAAAGTAACAAATAATAATTAAGATTTGACAGCTTCAATATGCCAATTTAGCGTAAGCAATTGATAACGAGCGCCCATAAAATCAACAATAACTGATTACGAGAATGAAAAAATTAAATTTTCGTGAGTAAACTTTTTGAAATAATGACATTTGCGTAATTTAACTATAGCAACTGATTTCAAAATAAATTCGGCGGCGAAGTCAAGATGAATTAGAAAAATGGTTGCGATGAAGAATTTTCTACAAATAAAAAATCGCATCATTAATTTCGGATACGGGAATAAGTAAACTCAAGACGAGAAAAAAGCAGCAATTAGGTAAGCAAAGTAGCTGTTGTTTTAAGTTTTTAGAAATACAAATACACCAAGTTACGAACACAATGTGCATGAACACAAGATTCCACTCATTCACAAAAGATATTGATTTAAAAAGGACTATTCTCCCCAGCACATGGCGGAAGCACCACATCCCTAAGGGTCGTGCTACACAAACACTCCTATTAGGAGACAAGTGTTTTTAAAACAAAATGGTTCTCCCACAAAACGTAGTTCGCACGTTTCGAAAACAATGTTGTAAGCGTTGTAATAGCCATAAAACTTCTGCATTAAGTTAACTCGTTATTTTCTCGTTCATTTTGTTATGAAACAGATTTTTCCATAAATTGATGATTACAGTCGTTTAATTAACATCTTTGCAGAAATATAAGAAAAGATCGAAGTGGTAGAAATGGACAAAATTTATAAATAAAAACAGTACATAAATACCACAGTGGTAAAGAAAGAGATAGAAGTTCATTAGTTATATAAGTTGTTTTTTAAGAAATTAAATGAAAAAAATAACACAACAGTTGGAAATCTAAAGTGGTGAAATATTGTACCAAGAGAAGCACAAACATAAATGTCGTTATGAATAAGCTAAACCAATCCAATGAGTTCCAGAATCTTCGCAACGTCAAAATAAATTAGTAAAAAATGTAAGGAAATAACGAATTCGCAAAATTGCAGTTCATCCTAAAGCGTAAGTTCCAAGATAATTAGAACTTTCGGCATTTTTTGTTTATTGGTCTCTGGCATGTTCGTGCGTTGCTTCTCTTAGTTTCGTTTCCGGAATTGCCAACCTGCCAACTAATGACTACTTGGTTTCGATAACGTTTAGCGCGATTCCGACTCCAGAGACATATTTTGCAATTCTTGTATAAAGAGCGAAATATCAAGAAAGCTAAAAAGATGCCCAGTAATAAATAACCATCGCATCTGATCATTATTGGTCGAAGGTGCACGACGAGTGTAACATGATTGGGATTGGCTCTTCCAATACTTTGAAGGAATCGATTGGGTCCAAACTGGTCAGTTATTCGGATGTGAGCTCCGATCTGATGAAGTCAAGATGAAATAAAGGATGATGTAAACTCGAAATTAGAAAAACTTAAGTCTTTCCCGTACAAATTTTCAAAAAGGCGCTTGAATCAATATGTAGAATCAACTTGAGCACATAAAAATCTATTCTTGATCAACGCACTTAGACGTAGATCGGTTAAATGTTAGGAAAGACAACGAACAGACCTATCACATGTCACTGTCAATAAGGAGAAGTTTGATGACACCATGTTTGGATAAGGCTGAAAGATATACGTGCATTTTCAAGCGACAAATTCAAGCATAAAAGTAAATTGAGCATTGGGTATAAGTCCCACTTGCGTCTTTATCTGACAGCAACACCAGTAAGCAGCCTCTCGTAAATACTTGACGATCGCAAAACCTGTGACCAAATGGAGAACCTTTTTAAATACTTGTAAAGGCGACCCAACTGGTTCCTCCTAAGGCATTTTCCAGTCCGATTTCAGAAACATTGTCCAAATACTGTTTTCGATTCGACCATGTACTGTCATGGTGTAGTTAAAATCGATGAATGTATGTTATGGTTGTTTGAGTATCTTCCAGAATATCACCCAGCTTTTTGTCTGTATCGTAAAAATACTTCCAAATTCGAGATTTGATGTGCTGACGCACCGTTTCCAGCCACCGCCTTTGTAGAAGTTGAATAGACAAAGAATATACTGTATTGTGCGAATAACAAACTGACATATAAGAAACGAGTCTGCCACGAAAATACGACGTGGAGAGGCCACTCCCTGCAATAAAAATGTGACTTTATGCGCTCAGGCCAGTTCTACACATTGTTTCCAGTTTTCTCAGCCAAGACTTTTGGAAAAGCAGTGACTGCAAAGTAATAGCATATTATAATTTTAAATAACTCTTCCAGATATCTTGTTTAAATCCAAAGATCCATTTTAACATTTGATATGGATAATGTGTGATAATCCTGACGCTCTTGAATTTTTTCGTTCGCTCGTATGTAGAGAATGAGAGACATGAATAGAAGATATTTTATTTGTGCAGGAAAGGAGCCAGGTTGGAGAAAATCTTTGTACACGGACGAATGCTCAGTGATTATCAAGTCGATGAGATTGAACGAGCTGTTGAGCTGGCACTACTTGTCTGGAGGAGTAGATGTTTCCTTTCTCTTACGTTAAGCTCTTTTTTGACGTAATTCATTTTTAATCAGCCTTGATTTCCCTCTTTAGCCTCAATAATTCGAAATATTAATAACATCACCTTGGAATTGCAATATATCACATTTAAAATAAATAGCGCAAAATAATCGAAAAAAGATGTTCCCTTATGCTTCCAAAATCGTTCTGCAGTACTAGGATTAAGGTCGATAATGAAATATATTATTTGTTATCTGAAAGTGCCATCATCCAATAGTTTTAGATATCAAGTTATTGCAATACGCAATTCTCGAGTAAAGCTCGATTGTGACGGTTGACCTGTTTACAAAAGAATGACTCCGGGAATTAAGACGAATGTTTCGAAAATGCGGTCCTCTTTGAAATATATTTGAACAATAAGATGATGAAATTGACGTTTTCTTGCTATAACAAGAGTAACTTCGAAATGTTCCGCACATTGAAACTCACTACATCATACTCATCTAAAATAAAGAATAGGGCCCGTTTTCCAGTCAGTGAATGACATAAGCAACATCAGGGAAGCCCTTGGTGATATTCAACAGGATACAAAATCGGTCATTCGCTCAAATAACGGCAAGCAGTAAATAACTATTTGCCAGCTTCCTTAAAAACCTTTAACAATCTCTTCATAGTCTGTTTCCCAAACTCCTGAAGACCGAAACTAAACGACCGAAAAGTTTCGAGAACATGACGCGATACTAAAGCCTCAATATCGGGCATGCTCAACCACAATTTGTCGAATGAACTCAATTATCGATTGAGTTAAAAGAATTATATCTGTTTTTTTAAACTAGTTTGCGTTCAAAAGGCAGGGCTCCGGCGTTCACAATGCAGAGTCGGCGTCAAAATGCAGATCGTGCGTTCAAAAGCAGGCGTGCGGTCAAATCAAAATCGTGGGTTCAAACTAAAGGCGATTAAAGTCCAATCCGGCCTACAAACGCGTAACTCTGAAATGAAACTATATAGAACGTAGGGTTTACGTTTGTGGTGGAAATAACCCACGCAACACATAGAGTCATTCAATTGAATAAAATGCCTCAGATGATTTGATCAGACCAAGACGAAACAAGTTCAATAAAGTTTATCCAACATTAATAATGAAGATCTTGGAATTTCGATACCACGGAATGTTAATAGCTAACTTGGGCTTGTCACACTGTTCTGCCAATTATGCCAAACTACCAAAAAATAAACGAACTTATGTGCCAGAAAACTGTAGGGCAGAAATTAGTTCGGAGAAATAAGAAGAAATGGCGATGCATTTCGCAGAAGTTGCGCAAAACGAAATTATTTTGTGCTTATTTCAATTCATGACAAATTTGCTTCTGATTATGCCTGTACGAGTTTTAAGCAGGATGTTCACGATACATAGACAATCCCGAATACTGGAAAAACGAAGACATGTCATTACCACGCCAGATATTTAGAGAGAAAGGGAAAAATCCGCGAGTGCTATGAGATCTTATTCTATGAACAGCAATTTTTAGTTCAAAAAATTGCGCGACAAATACTGTCACTGATATAAGTTGAAAAGACTAAATAGCAAATTTCTTTGATAACAAAGAGAATCAAGAAGGCTTATCAAACAGCTGAACAATTAGAAGATCCATTTTGAAGACGGTTGAAATATTTTGATAATGCAAAGCGACGAAAAAAATGCATTCGTCGACCTAGTCAATAAAGAACTTGATGATAGCGAAAATAGGTGCAATATTAGTACAAGAAATCCAAATTTCGATTACAAACGATGCTGTCCTTAACCTGCAAGTTATTTTGGGGACATAAAATGAAATAACATATCTGGGTCTTATCGCACACCCATCATGCCATTCACCGCATGGAAGTGAAAAAATACACTGTTGGAGGAAGCAAAGGTAGTGCTTTCCGATAAGTCATGGCGAAAAACGCCGTTCAATCCGTTTATCGCTGTTTATGACGTAACACTAATAATTTAGAACAGATACGCAAAGTCAAACTATGATATACACGAGATTAAAAATTATCATTTCACAACTCAGCAAGTTTCCCCAGGACCTTCAGGGACATAACTTTTGATTTGACTTGAATCCTGCCACCACAGAGGACTATGCTGATTATGCAGTTTATGTGACATGTGTGGCGAGATAGAAATAGACAATCCGAAAATTTCAATATCATAAACATTATCACAAGTACGGAAAAATCATGTCACATAAAAAATGAGCAAGAAAAAAAACGAATAATTCATGCAGTTATGAAACATACAAAATGGCTTACAAAACTGTTTTCGAACGGCGCAACTACGTTCTGGGAAACCAATTTTGTGTAAAAACTTGTCTTCAAATAGAGTAGGTGTGTACCTACCCCTAAGGGGAGTGGGTGCTTTCAGTAGGTGCTGGGTGAGACGAGGAAGTCCTTTTTAAAACTCAAAATGATATTGTGGGAATGAGTGACATTCTATGGTGGTTCAATTTGCACATTGTAGTCCGTAACCTGCAAATTATAAAATGCATAGAATCTCTAAAAAAACTAAAAACCAACAGCTATATGCGCAAAACCTAATGCTGCTTTTCTCGTCATTGCGTTTAACTCATATCCAGTACCGACCAGTACATGATGCCGATATCATCTGTCAGAAAAAATTCTCTAAATGCAACCAAGAATATTATAATTGCATCTTAATCGCCGAGAATTAATTTGAAAATCATTGCTATATGTTAAAATACGCAAAATGTACATATTTTACAAAAAAGTTTAACTCACCGAAATTGTTAATAATTTTTTCAGATGTTCTCGTAATCAGTATGTGTACTGCTGATTAATGCGCGCATTATCACATTGAAAGCGAAAGATATTGGATATAGAAAAAGATGTACAGAATCTAACAAGATAATAGAGATACTGCATTTATGTAATGTTGCTGTGATATACTCTTGTGTGATTGAGACTATCCATGTCTAAAGTTAATAAATAAATTAGATTTTTTGTAGCAAAGCCATATCGGAAACATATTCGAAGGATGAAACTTTCTGCCTGCAATCAATTCTCGTGTGCTGGAGGTCGTGATACAAAAAAATAATACCTGGATTTGAGAACCGGTCACAATAAGCTTCTGCATCCCACAATCCCCTAAGTTTCCTGAAATAGTTGTCTTACAAAACCCACTGTCATCACCACTGAATGTAAAAAGCAGATAGTTTAAAAGTGAATCTTAAACGCTGAAATGTCCAGTCGGGAAAAAGCTTGAAATTTTGTCTGTGAAAATCCCTAATTGGTTTAAAGGATAAAAACTATCTGAAAATGGTACAATTTAAACTGGAAAGAGGTTAATGAATTTGAACATTTCTGGATGAAAAACTCTATAATATAAAAACATAAGTGCTACTGCCAAAATAATTAAATGAGGAACAGTAAAAAAAATAAATGAAAAATCTAACATGCTTCTCACTGAGAATTGATTTAGACATGTTTGAATAGCAAATATTAATATTGTGATTTTCCCCTACGATTTTATCAAGTTTTAGAAAACTTTCAATTCTGGTCCTATCAATAAAAATTTTTAATTCAAACCTAAAAGTAACCGTATTAATAATTGGGCATTGGTTGCTTACTTGTCCAATTTTATCTTAAATTGAAAAAGACTAATTAAATGAGTATATAGTAAAAGCTTTTATATTCTCGTTAGCTGCATCGCAAAGTTTGAAACTGATATACTTATTTCCTCCCAAATGATTGAAATTTAATTTTTATCAAAAATAAGCTATCATATAAGCTATGATTTTATCTCAGATTTGGCTACTGCCAAAAATTGTGTTAAACCAAATTATCACAACAGATGAAACACCGCCTACTTTGATAGTGTAACCAATGGATAAAACATAGCGTTAGAGTTAGGCCATCTTTAAACAAGGGGCTGAGGGTTAGGTCCATTAAAAAACAACGTGCTAGACCAACCCGCTTTAAAAACAAGGAGGTTAGGGTACGGTGTCTTTAACAACCATTGGTGCTAAGGTGTAGGGTCTTTTTAAATAAGAAAAAATATTTTGGCACCTAACACCAAAGTTCATTTTAAACCTGGCGCCAAAGCGCCACAATGCGCAGATTAAACTTTGCACCAGCACCAACAGCGACACATCTGAAATCGAAAAGCACGCGCGGTAACACTACAAAGCATATACCTGAAAGAGGCGTAGAATTTACGCACTCGTACCTTACTTAGAAATCAAGTCAGAAGTGACTCCATTTTGGGCCTCACGAGAAGTAATTTATAAAATAAATCTCAAAAAAAAGAGTCGGGCGATATCAGGCATTTACCGCGTAGCAAGCAGTAACGGCGGACGTAGATACACCGAAGTATTAGTGGCTAAAATCTTCGAAATGCGTAGTTTTTCGGCAAATTCGTCGAATGGCCGGCGATATCAGTCCATCTTTGTATCAAAGCGTGTATTCCGAAACACATAATTACTAAAATTGTGACCGATAATACAAGATTCTAACATCCCTACCAGACTCGTCGAACATTTTCCAACTGAAAAACCATTTGTGTGTTCTGTACGATGTCATCAGTGATATTGTGAAGGTCGAAATAGAAACCAACAAAACGCAAGATGAGGGGAGGGGGAGAGGGGGAAGGCATCGGGGATGCGGGGATGGGGCGACGGTGGGTGCGAGTGTCGCGTGATGTTCTGCAGGACCGATGTCACTGACTGTATGAGAGGAAAGTAGCATGACGGGGAGGAGTTTAAAGGAAGTGGAAATGCGAGGTTCCGCGGGGTTTTTTTTTTGTTTGTGTCCTCTTTTTTATTAAAGTGGTTGTTAGGGTTGTAGTTCCTCTCTGTCTTGTTTTGGTTTTGAATATTCTCAAGCAAAAAATTGTTCACGAACGTATTTGTCATGTTTTGTCTGAAAAATGGACAATCTTGGAAACACAGTGGTGAATTTTATTGTTCCAATATCCCTCAAAGGGAAAGTAACTTGTTTTTGCATCGTTTTGGAAAATATCTTGTCTTGGGTGATGCAGTTTAAAACAATTATTAGGATTGTGTCAAGAATCAAACTACACCTTTGTCTCGAAACCCAAAAACAGCGGAAATGAAGTTCCGGAAGTAACAGCTCGATGGCAAAACTTCGAATCAGTATGTATAAGATTTTCAAATTTATTACTCGAAAATCCGGGGCGAAGTAAGTCTTTTGCGGTGGAAGACTTTTGAATTAAGCTCGAACATAACGTTTCTGTGTCGATTCTGGGTAATACGATTGAAACTATAGGACAGACCTGCGTACGTATTTTTTGTCATAAATCTGAAAAAAGTTCCATTCTGAAAACTCACGAGAGTAGGGGCCCTTTTAGTCAGAAGACTATTGGATTTTGGGCTCGTTTTTGCGGCTTGTTCCTTCAACTAGGATTTAACATGTGAGATTTTTGTTCAAATATTACATCTGATTTAAGTATTGAGTAACTCAATTTGAGTTCTACATTGCGTAGTTTCCAAATATTTGGCCTCAAACCGCCAAATCGTCTTCTTTCATGACATGTACCCCCTTAAATCAGTTTAATTTTTGAAATTAAATACAATTTTATATTTCAGAGGAAGCTGAAAGTGGAACGATCGTTTGCAATGCTCAGTGTGACAACCGATTTGTCTGACAAAGAAAAATATGCAGATGAATTTGTACCAGAGAATCCAATTATCAATCAAAAAGGCATGATTGATTATGTAAGTTTAACGCTAAAAATCTACGCAAAACTAGTAGTAAATAATTTATAAATTAAGATTCTAGAAGAAGATGACCTGGAAGCTTCGGATGATGAAGAAAGTTTGGGGTCCTTCAATTCAAATGATGATGGTTAGTTAGTTTAGGATTATTACTTATAATAAGCTTTCAATGATTTCACGTAAAGAAAAATTTTGAACAAAATAATTTCATGCTATTATTTTTAAACACAAATTAACACTGGAAACTCATATGCCGCATATTCTTTTTCCAACGTAAGTGGATCGTGAACATGAGGGTTATCTCTATAGCGCGTGTTCGAATCTCGCTGATGTTGTATAAGTGATTGTGTTAGGGATTTGTTTAGTGATCACGTACCAATCAACTTTGGTGCTCCCAATATCAAGCACCCTTTCGAATTATCATACCCAATACAGTTACTAAGACAACATTAGTGTGATTCGAACACGCGCTATGAGAATGATGCCATCCATCTCACATCTAGTAAGATGGAAAAGGAGATTATTAGATGGAAAATGATAAAACCTTTTTTTATTTTTATTTATATCAAAAACACGTTTTAGTGTTTTTTCATTGTTAAAGAAAAATTTCATTCTCCAAACCATGGCCGACTGAAGAGTAAGTCACTATAAAATATAAAAAATCGAAATGGCTTTGAAGGAAGGGCACAGCAAGATAAACAAAAATCCATTAGCGAATTTACAAGTGAATTACGAAGATCTGTGAAATCTGAAATTTACCTTCAAAGAGGCAATTGGATTGGTCTTTGTCTGTCTTTTTCAATAAACTTTTTCTATTTGTTTTGTTCTTTATTTAATCTCAATTGTGTAGTTACCGAAGATAGAACATACATAGTAACCGACAGATAATTGTTTTATATTATTTTTGAGGATGTCCGAAGATACAGAGAAATTATTAGGAACATCAGGAATGGAGGTTCAGTACTATCAAATATTGTTAGAAAAATTTTCAACAAATTTTACAATGCAATTTCATTTTTTTAATACTACAAAACAATAATACAGTAAGTACAAAAAAATAATACAGTATGTGTTTTTTTTGGGGTGGGAACAAAAAGTAAACAATTCGGGAGAATTCTCCCCAAAATATAGACGATTCTCCCGGACACTTAATATTTTGTTCCCCCTCAAAAAAACACACACTGTATTCTTTTCAATAAATTCACAATGATTATTTTTGTAAAAACTAAAAAATTTAATTTTTCAGTGAAAAATCAAAGATAAATTATTTTTATCTTTCGCTTAAAAATATAACAATGCAGGTGAAATGGCTTTTAAAATATGGTCATTTAAATAAAAATTTTATTACGTTAGAAATTTTACCTACCAATGAGCGCGTTTGATTATCTAGCTTTCAAATGTGGTTTGAAATAATGACGATTTGAAATAAGAAATTATGAATGCCAAAAATGGGTGCCAATTTTATTATCGCATCTTGATGAGAATTTTTTGCGGTCATTTAAAAGCTCTAGGATTTTCTTTGGTTTTAAAATTTTTTCCAGAAAAAAATTGGTCTAGCGGTCATAAATGTAAAGTTCCGGTAAAGTTGAACCACCGGTACTGGAAGTGATATTTTCAAAAATTTATCACCGATTAACATAAAAATTTTTTGAGGCGAACCAAGGCAGCTGGCAATTTTTTCATAAAAAAATCGTTTCCGCCAACGCATTTTCAATCAAAATGACCATATTTTTTTTTGACAATTTAAAAAAACAATTTTTTTCCAAAAGTGGCTCTAAAAAAAATTGATGGTCGGATTCGTTTTTTTAGAAGAGTTGACCCTATAACTTTATGTAATTATTGCTGACGCTTTTAGTTTGGCAGATAGTGCTCCCGGGTATGACCCTACCCATAATTGGTTTTGTTGAAAAGATATTATGAATGAACCATGAGTCAATTAAAACTTTAGACGGCGCTAACCCTGAAATGAGATTTTTTTGATTTAATCTGTCAATGATTTAATTTTCGGCTCTAGCACCATCTGTGATCAAAATTAACTAATGGTTTAATTATTTCGTTTTCAGAAAACCGCTTATTACTCATAAGTTATAAGTCATAACTTATGAGTCATAAGTAATGACCCATCTTTTGACAGTCAGCCGCTTCTCAAACGTCCCGACACCTATTGATTGAAACATTATTCAAAATTCACTTCGGTACCGGTGGTTTCAACTTACCGGTCGGTCTTGGACTGACTGGGTAGATCAATAGTGACCAAAAATTTACTTTTCGTTATTCGGAATTCTCAGCAGTCTTCGGCGTTAAGGGGGTAACGACGGAGGCTGTATCTCGAGACTCATAATTGATAGGAAGCTAATTTTAGTTGCATTGTCATTTTCGTGTGGTTGCTCCAAAATATATAAAAAAAAAAATCCGATGTCAAAAATTTTTCAAATTTTCTATATTTTCAAAGTTTTATTTCCTTACCGCACTGTATCTTTTGAAGTAATAACTTTTTTTGCTCTAATTTTTGTTCCATTAGATCACGTGAATTAGATCTTGAAAATGGCAAAAACATTTGAAATTTCGAAAAAAAATTCCAAATATTTTCTATAGATCCAGAAATTGGGGTAACCAACGGAGGCTGTTTTTTGCATAATTATGGAATTTTTTTCTAAGTACTTTTTTCAGGTAATTAACTTTTTTCCGTGATCTAGACATTGGATCTGACTATTTTACCAATTTATTTATTATTGTGCAACTTACTGACAAAAATGAATTAAAAATTATGATTTTTACTCAAAAAACGTTTTTGGAATTTTTCTTCAAAATCCTATTTGACGAATTTGGGTAAATAAACTTTGAATGCATCTAAAAGCCTAATTATGATGAAAATTGTTAAAACTCGACGCTACTTCTCGCTTTGCACACTTTTAAAGAAGTGCTTTATTAAAAAAAATCTGATATTTTCGACGAAAAATGCCATTGTACTAGCGAACATGCGCAAAAAAGCACCCATTTATTTTGGAAATTTCTTCAAATAACAAGAAATTTGTAAATCAGGGCACGCACGGCTGTTAAGGGGGTGGGTGTCGCTTTTGGTACCTTTCATCACGCCTCAGAGTCAAATCTAGGGCAGTTGTAAAAAATCTGAGAGATACTCGTTTGTAGATCTAACCTTCGTCTAACGATTACAGATCTCAAGTTAACCTTGTTACATCACACCACCAGGTGGTGAGTCTATTCTAGAGCACTAAACGGTTTTTTAAATCTATCTTCTTTTAGACCCCCACATACAAAGCGTCTCAAAAGTTACACAGTAGCGATAAATGAGAACACAAAGTGATGAGAAGGAATTTTTCGATTTTTGACTTTTTTTTTCTAGAATCTCCACTTAAACGCCGATTTTTGCCAGTTTTTCGACTTCAAACTCTCTCTTTTTTAGACGAATGCTTAGAATGAGGCTTTTTTTCGACTAAGGTAGATAAATATATGCGGTAAAATTGATGAGAAGGAATTTTGAATAAAATTTTAGAATTCTAGAAATATGACTTATATGAACCGGAATGAAAAGTCCGAAAAAAGTTCGTCTGATCGGAACAAAAGTACCACTTAAATGAGCTGAGATTCACTGATCAAAAAGTTGGCTTACAGCTAATCAAAATTTTAACCAATCATGCGTCAAATTCGATAATTAGGTTTAACATTTGGCTTAAAAATAATTGAAAATTCTAGAATTCGATAAGACAATTTACGATAATTTTAATGTCATGCATCGTTTCGGTGGTCATATTCACCAATAAAAAATGTTCTGATCATGGTGAAAGACCGGTTATGGGTTAAAGCACAAAAATATTCGAATTTTGAAAATTCAGATTTTGTTCTAGATTGTTTTGAAAAAAAAAATTGCCACCATGAGGTTCTCTGGGCAACTTTAGTATACGATATAATGTATCATAAATTAATTCTATAAAGGCTCAAAAAAAACCGACACCACCCCCTTAAGCTTACAAATTGACTTAAGACTGAAAAAAAGAGAAATTTTGATATTAGGAGCTAGATGTAGTTGTACCAAAAAATGGAAAAAATCCTTTTTGAACGCGGTATACGGCCGGTTCGGTCATACAAAAACATTTTGATACCATTTTTGAAAATTTCAAACAATATTTTTTAGAATCCGAAGTTTGAACTTAATCGACATTGCGGTCAACTCAGGACTAACGTTGCAAAATCAGTAAAACCCGGCGTACCCCCTTAAGGTTACCCCCTTTAAGGTAACATTTTAAGGTAACATTTTGGACCGTTTTTTTTAAATCGGAAGGCCAAAAAAAAACCTTCGGCTTTAAATGACCAAAAAAAATCTTTACAAGATGCGCTCATAAAATCGGTCCCCATTTATCACTCCAAATTTTTTTAAATAAAAGTGTTAATGCTTTTTTGACTTATTTAATTTAATTTGATCGAATGATTTTGTTTCATAATGAAAATTTCGGGTTGAGAGTTGCTTTTAAACAGGGAGCAAAGATTTCGATTTTTCTTATGATGACTGATATTTGAGAAATATTACCATCTACCTACATTACCATCTCTAAACATGAACTGCACGGTATTACGTATAAAATCAAAATAATTTGAAAATGTCATTAGTAAGTACCGAGAAGCTCAATGCCATATCCAAATTATTAATCAATAAACGATGCCGCATCGTCGATTCAAAACGTCAATTCAAAATTTGTACCGCCATCTTTACCGGTTCAATTACGCAAAAATTTTGTGCTCGAATTTGGTCCCGGTTATTTCTTAGCATTTTTTCAAATGAATAGATAGCAACGTTCAAAGTTAAAACTTCAAACTGCATACTTATCAATTTAGCTGGTACTTTAAAAATATGCTGATATCCTGATAAAAGATGAAGAACATGTTGCTGAAAAATGGAAGCAAAGTAAGATCGGATTGGCTCAATTTATCACCGCTGCTGTTCTTATTATACTGACCTACATTCAATATTATGCAGTAATTGCATCGTTGTCTCTAACGTGGGTCTTTCCAAAATCCTACACAGAAGGTTCTTTCTGGCTTTTCTTATTCAATCTTGATTTCTGGGAATTTGCGAAAATTTTAAGGCAGGATTGTCAAAATGACTCAAACTTTTTGAAGAAATCAATTTTGCAGAAATTTTATAAAAAATGCAGCAATTTGTTAATTCATAATTTTATCTATAAATTTAAACATTATGCATGAAGGGGTTAAAAGGTGTTTGGGTGTTAAATTTTCGAAATTGCAAGTAATGTAAAATTTTAATTCTTCTTTAAAGTACACTTTTATGTTCACTTATTTGTCAAAATGATGGAATAGTGAACATCAATTTTTAAAGTATTTTTGGATAGTTTAGGTTTGCTTATAAAATTACCTTCCCATTTGAACATAGTCGATTTTTAGCC
>SCLH01079825.1:52239-87912 GCA_004367855.1 Oikopleura vanhoeffeni
TTTTGGATTTTTAAAATAGCTGAAAAATGCCAAATCGCCTATATTACTTACGCTTATAAAACTTTTTATTTTGAAAAACTGGGGACAATTTTGGGTTAAATGAGGATACATCCCTAGGGATGAATCCTTTTTTTGGGGAGGTATTAATTGATCAAAAATCTCAATTTATCAAAAAAAGTTTTATTAATCAAAAAAGGGTAATTTGTCAAAAAAAGTTTTATTGATCAAAAGTTTAATTGATCAAAAATAATTGATCAAAAAAATAATTGATCAAAAGTTTATTGATCAAAAATTTTGATAGGCGGAATACGACGAGTACGGAAGATCAGAGAAAATTGCCATAAGGAACACTGAAAATGGAATTTGACTAAATGATCAATTATTTTTTTGATCAATAATTATTTTTTTGATCAATTAAACTTTTTTTTGATGAAAAAAACTTTTTGATCAATAAAACTTTTTTTGTTAAATTGAGATTTTTGATCAATTAATACCTCCTCAGGTTAGGGTTTAAGAAGTTTAAGAATAAACTCACTTTTCTATGTCGTAATTTCTATTTACTGCAATCTGCCGAGTTCATAAAACCGTCTTGATAAGATAATGCTACAATTTCTGCGGTCGGTAAGTGACTTACCGTTAGTGTTCCAGTTAGCGAGACAGGACTTAAAGACAATTCAAACTCACATAGCTTTTTTGCGATTAGGCTGTCCGAAGTCAGATCAGTTATAATTTTTTTTACTGTCGTAAAGACGCGAAAAATCAAAATTTGCACGACCTCGGACAGCCTATATGTGATTCGGCAAGAGATGATTGGTAACATATTGAATTCATAAAAATATGAACTCACATAGTCTATGTTACATAACCTTATCTTACATAATTAAATAAATCGAAAACGTTACCAAAAACGCATGAGAATTATCTAACATAGGTTATGTAAGTTCATATCTTATTAAATGGTAGGTTTGTACTGTGAGGACCTGTTCAAAAACCAATTTGAATTTTTGTATCTTATTGATTTATCAAACTAAATGCACCGAACTGAAATATAGTAAATCTAAAGTTTAATTTTTCCAGCTAGTGACAATATCGTCGAATATGCGTAGGCGTTTGAGGTTTTTATAACAAATTACTTCAAGTGCATCATAAATGACTTCATATGGATGACCTCATTATATCGAGAACATATCCTGAATATTTTCAAAATGCGGAATCTGAGCATTTGATCTCTTCCAAATCTGATCAATGAAATCGGCCTTCATTGCAATCCAGGGTTCTGATTGGGTACTAGTTTCATGCGTTGTTTGTAGCATTAAAATATTCAGGATCTGTCCTCTGAGGTTCTGTGATCCATATATCCCTTTATCACTTTTTGGTTAGAATGCGTAGGCCACTACTCCTTTTACGTGTGATTTCAACGTGGCTACGCATTTCTAAAGTAAAAAGTGATAAAGGGATATAGCAAAATTAACTTTTTGACATTTAACATTTTTAATTTTTTATTTTTTGATCCAAGTTTGGTGGAGTAGTAATCTACACAATTTTGGTATTTTACTTCAATTGAACCTATTAGTGAAACACATTTTAAAAATTGACGTTCTTATTCAAAATTATGACGTCATTCCGAACGCCCACGTTTTTTTTATTTTGAACAAACATAATTTATTTTTCTCCATTTAACCGAGTTCAATCCACTACTTTTAATCAATATTTATTACAGTACTTGCTGGGGCTTTTATTCCAAATTTTCAGCCAACAATTTTATTTAATTCGGCGTTTGAAAACGACTCATTCGATTTTGTAGTTCTTAGATAGCTCAAACTGAGCACAAATATATCGAGAAATATAAATTAACAAAATCGGTTAAGTCGTTTTCAAAAGCCGAATTATATAATAAAATTTTGGCTAAAAAAGTGGCATAAAAGCCCCAGCAAGTGCCGTAATAGCCCATATGATTCTCTTGGGATAAGTACTTGCGGAAATTATGATTGTTACTTGAACATGACTACTTCGAGTGGGGTTCTTATTTTTCAAATCAAGATTTTATTAAAACTCGTTTTATTACGAAAGTGTTTTGACACCATAATTGTTTTACAGGTAGAAGGATTTTTACTGAACAAATTAATTTCCATGCTCCAATTAATCGAGTTGCTAAAATTTATTACTCGCAGTTTTAAGTCGTAGAGGTTTAAACTTGTTGGTACGTAAAAATGCGGAATCAGGTGTTGGAGACCACGTTTTTTAAGATGATGTCATAAACTCGGAAGATTGCAGTCGATAGAACTGACGAAAATAAGAAGTTCACGCATTTTTCATTCTTATTATAGTTAGCCAAGCCTATAGTTTTGCCAAATTTTCGTCCAATTTTTTTTATTATCATCGTAGAGTATGAACATTAGTCGTTGTACTCAGTGAGTATCACAGTCCCAAGTAGGGACTCCCTAAATTCTTATAGTGCATATTTTTCAAAATCTGTCGCTTGAAGCAGTCAAAGTGGTTTCAAGGTGATTATAGAAATCGGAGCATTTTTTCTAGAGAAACACGCATAGATTATTTCAAGATTAGTGATATGAAAACGATTTGGTTTAAAGATCCGACCAAGTAAATTTATTTCCAGTGATTGCCTAAAATATTAAGCTGAAATGAAATAAAACTCCAGTTTATTCGACGCAAGAAGATAATGAGCAAACAACATGAATAAATTATGGAAAATTATTAATTGCGTTTTAACGAGTCAAATTTTCGCCCAAATTTATTAAAAATTGTATATTATTCTGATTTTCTGGCATGTCTCAATTCAAAACATTATTCTATTTTCACGCATTTTTCACCCAAAATTTTTTTTGTTTTTTTCTGAAATTTGTGAAAAAAAAATAACCACTTTAACTTTTGTCATGCATATTTACATATTTTCTGACTGATGTTTAAAAAATCATAAAATGTTCATTTGTCATTTTTGTCGACTTTTTTAAAAAATATAATGACAAATTTTCGCAAATCAAGTCCAAAATTTTTTTTATTATGCTTTTTTTGAATTCTTCTTGAAAAATCAGGCCGAATCAGTTGTGTTATTTTTCTGGTATCTATTTGATTTCCGTATTTCAACCGATGGACAGGGTCAATATTATCGTTTCTGAACTGACTGATGAAATTTACAACACTGCTTGGACATTCTTTTGTTTTTTGGTGGCCATTTGGGCACGCAATATGACTAAATTTTATTTTTTTAAAAAATCTCAATTAAATTTTGGTCTTATAGGCTACCTTTTTTTTCAAGTCGGCAGATTTTTTAATTTGTAAACGCAATTGAAGGCCATTTTTTTTTCCTAAAAAGCTGTTTTTCTCTTTTTCATGGAAAAAAAACTTTCATATTAAGGAAATTTTTTCATATGGATAATGGTTCTCCAACTAATTAGCGCATAACAACCGAAAATGCCTGAAGTTTATAAATATTTGCCTTCAAAAAATTCTCACATCGGGTCAAGTTGGAAATGGAGTTATAATGGAAAGTGGTTTTTGATATTTTTTACAGATACTTAAGTATGTTGAGAAATTAAAAATATAAACATTTGCAAGAATAAACACTTTTATTGAAGATAAAAAAAAATTTCACATTTTTTTCTTTCATAAATCACTCCGAAAAAATGTACCAATCTGCCACATCGCTGCTACCCCCTTAAATAAATATTCTCCGGAATTAAAGTTAAATAATGAAGAAAAACGGACTTTGCCAACTAGTTGGCTTGAAGTGACTCTACGAGTTAATCATGTAATCAACAAGACTTGTTTGCACGGTTGAGTGTCACAGTTTAGCAAAACAATTTTTAAAATGTTATTTTTTGCAAAAAAAACAATAGAATTTCAAGTGTTATCGAAGCCATATTTTCTCAGTTATTATGTGGTAAATTGAATATGAGCGAAATATTTTTATTTTAGAAGATGCACATAAAAATCATGGAAGATTAATTTTTTCTTTGTAAAAATAAACTTGGTTTCCTGTTTTTTGTTTTCACGCATTTGTGACACTTTATTGTTTATTGATTTACCTTTAAAAACAAATTTTATTCCTTGGGGAAAATAGATGAATAGTCAAATTCGTGTATCTTATTTTTTAAGAGACCAACTCAAATTGTCAATAAATATGTTTGAGAGTAAAAACGCGATAGTATTTGAAAATAGCCGACTAATACAAATTTGGTCCCATGAATGCGGCCTTACTACAAAAAATTTGTATTTGTGAGCTGAGAGAGCTTTTTTCAAAATAAGTATATTACAGTATGTCACATTTTTGCTCATATTTTACGATTTTTTGCAGAAACCTGATTGACACCGTTGATTGGTCAATGAGCAATTAAATCTGTGAAGCACCTACGTATTTGTAGATTTAAATGTTTTGATTGGTTTAGGTTGGCTCCTGCAAAAAAGTAAGAATATGAGCAAAAATGTGACATGCTGTATATTATGTGGACATTCGAAATCTGATTTGAGTGTGAAATCCAGAGATCGGCAAAAGCCGGGCAACCGATTGCATAGGTTATCTAAATTAAATTATTATACAACGATGCCAGGTGAAATTTATTGCCAACAAAGTATTGTCAAAAAATTGTCTTATAAAAGAATTGCTTGAAGATATTATATATGTAAAAAAAATCGTTCAGAAATTATGTAGAGTGGTAACTTCTACCACTCCCTCACTCTCCATGAGGCGCATTTACTTACGTTAAACATCAATCTGTGTGCCACTTTTTTTCGCTCAATGACTGCTCGCCAGCCTTACTTTCCATTTCGACACAAAAAAACTGACATACTGTAGTACAGTACTGTAGTACAGTAACTGTACATATTATTACTTTTAATCAAATAAATCAGTGTAAAGTCAATTGTATTTATTTACTAAATAAGATATAAGTATCTAAATTTAATAATTAATATTTCATAAACTTATCAAAACCCTTGCCTCGTAGCATAGTATTTATCTATGTCACAACTGGTGTCTGAAGTTGTAGTTATTTGAAATAAAACTTTTTATGGACAATTCAGAAACTTTAAATCTTAAACTTAAGTTTTGAAGTAAAGCTATAAAATATTTAATACATTGAAAAAATTATTGGGGAATTAATAGAGACTTTTGATGACCGAAAAAAATGAAGAGAGAACTAGAGAATAAACTCAAAGTATCAGTCAACTTACTTTTTTAAGGGGGTAACCGACGGAGGCTGTATTCGAGACTCATCAAGTGATAGAAGCTAATTTTAGTTGCAGTGTCATTTTCGTGGCTGGTTTGCTTCCAGAAAATATAAAAAAAAAATATTTTCGTGTCAAAAATTTTTCAAAATTTTCTATATTTTCAAAGTTTTATTTTCCTTAACCCGCACTGTATCTTTTGAAGTAATGAACTTTTTTGCTCTAATTTTGTTGCATTATATCACTTGTGAATTAGATCTTGGACATGGCTATAAAAAAATTTATAATTCTCGAAAAAAGAAAATTCCAATATTTTCTCTAGATAACCAGAACGATTTGGCGGTAACCGACGGAGGCTGTTTCTCGAGACTCACGACAGTTGGTAGAAGCTGAATTTCCAGGCTTGCATTCTTATTTTTTTTAACGGTTTGCTTATAAAAAACCTAAAAAAAGATGAATTTCGATAAAAAACTTTTTCAATTTTGCATAATATTTGAAATTTTTTTTTAAGTATTTTTTCAGGTAATTAACTTTTTCTCCGTGATCTAGACATTGGATCCGACTATTTTTACAGACTAATTTTTAATTGTGCAACTTTTCTGACAAAACTGTATCAAAATTATGATTTTTACTCAAAAAAAAGTTTTGGAATTTTTTCTTCAAAATCCTATTTTTGACAGAATGGAGGTAAATAAACTTGAGCTGCTCTAAAAAAGCTTATTGAAAAAAAAGAATACTTCTTTGTACCGCCTCGGCTTGCACACTTTTAAGAAGTTGCTTTCTTCAAAAAAAATGCTGTATTGTTCGACTATATGAAATGGGTCAGAGACATGTGCCAAAAACACCATTTATTTTGGAAATTCTCTAAAAAGCAATAAATTTGTGAAAATCAGGCTTTGGTGCCGGCTGTAAGCTCACAAATTTAAAGTTTATTACGGAAAAAAAAGAAAATTTTGATATCCAGGAGCTTAGATAAAATTACCCAAAAAATGGAAAAAATCACTTTTTGGGACCGCTATACCGCGCGGTCCGGTCATTACAAAAAATTTTGACACCATTTTTGAAATTCAAACAAATATTCCTAGAATTCCGAAGTTTGAACTTCAATACGAATTGCGGTTAGCTTCAGGACTAAACGTTTGAAAATCAGTTAAACCCCGTCGCGTACCGCCTCAAGGGGGTTATATTTTTATAATCAGACAAAAAGTCTATCTTATGCCTGCAACCGCTCCAACAGTACAGGATTCTCCCAATCCTTCTGAAATTAGGTCTATAGGCCAAGTAGCAAACTGGTGTCTGAAGTGGGAAACGAACCCACGCCTCCGTTATATAGCGTACTCGGCGAGAACCTATAATAAATGACGTAAGGTCTCTGCTATTCTGTCTGATAGACAAAGAATAAAAACCGTTTCTAATATCAATATTTGAGAAAATTATATTTTCAAGGGGTTTCTCAGATTTTAGTTTTGCAATATATTGCGAAATTTGTCAGAAAAATAGGCTCATAGACACGACCGGAAAATGGCTTTCGAAAAGTCTAGAATTTAAACCGTTTTTAAAAGCATAATTAATTGTATCGAAGACTTTTGTCTCTTTTAATCACACCCGTTACTTGTGAATTATAGGGTGAACTTGTTTTTTCTAAAATTCCTCCGTGAATCATATCAGATATTTTATGTTCAATTTGTGAAGTTATCTGATGATTTAACTTGTAAGGAGATGTAAAAAAGGGTTCCGAGCTTGCATTTTCCTTTAACTACAAAAATTAAGACAAACCACAAAAATGTAATACAAAAATTAAAAATTTAAACAAGACCGAATTTTATTTTCGTAAAAAAAATATAAATGAACATTTCAAACTTTGGCATTTTTCTATGTTTTTAAATGGATAAATTATCAAAATCTCCCATTCACTTTAATTTTCTCAATTTTATTTTATGATCAAACTTTCTGATTTATTATCATTTTCCTTAATAATCTCAATTTTTCAAGAAAAATTTAATTTTAATTTACTTTTAATTTTTCTCATATTTTGAACTTTTTGTAAACTTTAAAAAATCTCAATTTTCAACTTTTTGAATAATCTTAATTTTTTGCAAAAGTTTTTGTATCTTTTCCAAAGAAAAAATTATTTTTGAAATTTTTCTTGCTATTTATACAACATTTTACTTTTTTAAGGTAATATTTGAATTTTCATTTAGATTTGTCGGGGTTCTTGCAATTCAAGATGACGAGCATGATTGCATTTTTATTTACATTATTTCGACCATTTTCTATTTTTCAAATTCGGAATAAAATTTTAAATTCTTGCAAAATTTTTTGCAATTAATTTCTAGCACAATTTAAAATTTCCGACTTTTATCATCCAATAAAAATTTTAGTGGAGTTTTTTTTCAATTTAATAAACTTTTATTTTTCTGTTTTAATTTTTTGACAAAATTTAATTTTCGAAAACATTTGGAATTTCATTGAATAAAAATTTTAAAAAACACTTTCGTTTTTCAAAGCTGTCTTAATAATTTTTCATTGGTAAAGGAAATTTTTAACTTGCTTCTTGATCTAAATTTTTTTTGGGTGATTTTTTATAACTGTGGTTTTTGTCTAAGCGGACACTTTTCGAAATCCGGTTTTGTCCGCTTAGACTCACACTTTTTCGGATTTTCAGAAAAAATGCGAAAGTTTTGCCGATTTTGTCCGCTTAGACAGAAACACCGTAATTTATTCTTCAATTTTCATTTTCCAAATAAATTAAATCATTTTTCAATAAAACTTTTATTTTGTTTTTGTATCAAAGATTTAAATTTCTGATCAAAATTAACGGTTTAATTTGGATTTTTTAATTAAAAAAATAAAAATTTTCTTCAACAATTGAAATTAAATTATGAATTAAAAAATTTAACTTTGTCAAAAAGTTAAAACATCAAAAATAGAATAAAATTTTCAAAACTTGAAATTTAATTCCAATTAACTCTTTTCAATAATCAAAAAATAGAAAATTGTATTGAGAAATTCTAAATCGCTTCAAGTATTTGAAATTGTATTCGAAACCGTTAATTGGGATCAAAAATTGTTTTGCAAAATACTCTTAATTTAAAGACGAGAAAGTTTTAATTTTTTCAAAATATTTCTTAATTTTTTCCAAAATGTTTTTGATGATTTTTTTCCAAATTTTTTTTGTTATATTTTCAAGAATATTTTGAGGTTTTTGTGATAAAAAATTGTTTTAAAAAATTCTCTGTATGAATTTAAAGACAAGAGACCTTTAATTTCTTTTTATAATTGTTTTTCATGATTTTTTTAAGAAAATTTTTCGTTATATTTTCTTGAATATTTAAGAATTTCATTCAAAACCAGGGTGTTTTCAATACTTGTCAATTTTTTTTTGATAATTTTTTATAAATATTTTTTGAATTTTTCTCAAATTTTTCTTCAATTGTTTCGAAAATTATTATTTGAATTTCCCGCAAATTTTTTTCAACTTTTTCGCAAATTTTATTTAAATTCTTTCAAAATTACTGAATGAATAAAAACAGAAGGTTTAAATTTTGCATTAATATCGATTTCTTAAGGTGTCAGCGGTCGCACTCTATTTAGGGTACTTTGGGGTGTAAAAATAACACGAAATTGCTAGAAAACACTCAGAAAGCATAAATTTATAAAAAAATTCTAAAAAAAAGTTCGAAATTTTCATTTTTGAGAATTTTACTGAGTAATTTTGTTTGAAAAACATTAAAACTCAAAATATTAAAAAAGCTGTAAGAAGATTTTCTTCTCGGCATCACTAGGGTGTCCGCCGGGACTTTTCGGAGATGTTAAGTCTTAAGCGTCACTAATATATTTTAAGGTGGTTTCCGAATGATTTTTGATGAAGAATTCGAAAAAAATATTTTTTTTTNAATTTGTTCTAAGTTGACCTCAAAAAAGTGATTTTTTCTTATTGGCTCATCCATTTTGACCACCCTCTTATCCTTAAAAAAAATATTTTTCTGATATTTTCAAAAATTTCAGACAATTTCGAGTTGAAGGTTAAAATTTCAGGCTGAGGAATTTCAGGCTTTTGGGTTAATTTATGAGTTTTTTTCGATTTTCTCTTTAGAATAGTTGGGTTTTCTCATAAGCATAGCAATTTCGGGGTTTCTCGATATTCTCACTAGAATTATCGTGGTGTCCTCAGGGTCAAGTTAGAATATTTTCGATCATTTTTTTAGTTTTTGAGAAAATTTGAGTATTAAGCCCGAAGTTTCATCAGAAGATAGCTTTAGAGGTTACTAAAGGTCACTGAGAGTCAACTTGGAATATTTTCGATGATTTTTTTGAGGTGTCCAGAAAATTTGAGTATAAATCCCATAGTTTCATAAAAATTTGTCAAGCCAATCAGAAGATAGTTTTAGAGGTCACTAAANGTCACTTAGAGTCAACTTGGAATATTTTCGACAATTTTTTTTATCTTTTTCGGTCTTGTTTACTTATCTCCGGAAGTTTCAGAAAAATCGAATGTCAGGTTTTCGAGTTGATTTTTAGACTCAATCCCGGCGGACACCCTAGGCACCCAAGCTTTAATTTGATGGCAATTTCGACTAAATCCGACGACTTTTATTTTCGAGTTTTCACTTCCGGTTTACTAAAATGCGTAAAACATTTCGTAATTCTGTTTCCGGCAAAAAAACCGAAACATATTTCTCCATCTTTTATCAAATTTATACTGCATTCTGAAATTTGACCTCGGATCCTTGGGCTTTCGAAGAGCGAAAACCTTGAAATTAGGCGGTTTTTGGCAGTTCTTGAAAATACTAGTCCGAAACTAAAAAATGTGTTTCCGGCAAAAAACGAACATTATGATTTCTGTGGTTCATGCCAAATTTGAGTAGAATGGTATGCGAGCTCTAAAAGCCTTAGGGATTTGAAATTTGATTAGGTTTTTCTAGAACTCGCCGCATGGTGGTCACTAAGGTCAGTCAAAAATTATTCTGATAAATTATTTTTGTAGATTGAGGATAGATCTACCAAATGGCTGTTCTCAAAAGTTTCGAAGCAGTTTAGTAATCTGGTAAAGTAGAGTACAAAAGTACCATTTTGCGACCGCCACCCCCTTAAGGGAGTGGGCGTCGATATCTCAGCTTCAAGTATGATACTTTTTGATACACCTATTTTGTAGAGAATTTTCTGTCAAGTTTTTTAACTTATAAATAAAAGAGGATTTGAAATGAAAGGTAGCATTTTCGATCTAAAAATGTTTTANCCTACATATTTAAAAAAAATTGGATACCTTTCTAATACTAAGTTTCTCAGAAACTGCACTTGAAAACTTAAAAAAAACAGCGTTATTATCGAAGCCCACTCCCTTAAATTTTTTTAACTTTTATCTGTTTCAGATTTTGAAAATTTTTGCGGGCGTTTCAGCCAATTTAAGACAACGAAAATTTTTTTCGAAATTTTTTACTTTTTTTAAATTGGCTGAAACGGAGTACATCGGGCTTGCCGAATTTCTGTCGGCAAGCTCTGCAAAGGGAGCTTGCCGATACCGAGCTTGCCTACCACCGAAGGAATGCATCCCTGGGGAAATTATCCGAAACATCGTTTTTTTGGGAAAAGATAAGGATAAAAAGGGATGGAATGCATCCCATCCCCAAATTGAGGATAAAATGGGGATAGGGATGCAAAATCGGCTAGGGATGCATCCCTTTACAAGCCTGATCTAAGCTACGTCTTAGGTTGATCTGATTAGATTTATGGATTTTTCATAGTAAAAGTACATATATATTGATAAGCTTTCGATTTATCACAATCATTTTAAATCTATTTTCTTTAGAAGTAAGCAGATTTTTCGCAGGTTAACACAAAAGTAGTTGGTAATAGTAGGCCTCGAAATCGGGTAATTAAAGACCTACTATTCTTCTTGTTTAAAAAGATCATTAACACGAGTGATACAACTACAAATCAAGTTAGATTTTTTGAATTTTAGTTGTTTGTTAAGAGGAGGTTGAAGTTGTGTAATCATTAAACCTTGGTATGCTGTAGTACAGCAGCTGTACGTTCATGCCAATTGGTAGATTAATTAAGAGGGCTGTAAAATGCTCGTATAAATGAAGCCTAAGTTCAGGTATGTTCGGATCAGTACTGTATCTTGTTTCTAAAGAGCGGTGATAGTCATCACAAGCAAAAATGTGATCATAAATTTTACCAATTACTTTTGTGTTAACCTGTGAAAAATCTGCTCACATCTTAATAAAAATTGAAAATGATTGTAATAAATCGAAAACTTATCAATATATAGTTTTACTATGAAAAAATGCATTCAAATATATCTTGAAAAACGAACCACAATTAGATTTATGTATTATTAATCAAAGGTTACTTTAAAATGCGTGCAAAATTTTCTTGAAAAAAATTACGATTATTTACAAAAAATAGTTTTTTCCCCAATAAAAGCATATTATCACACTTCTATTATAAATTTTAGGTACATAGCAATCGAGTAACTCTGTGGTCAATCTTTTATTGCTTGAAATTTCACTTCCGAAAAAATTATCTGTCCCTAGATACCACTGAATTTAATTTTAAGTGTTAAGCATGCAAAAAACACTTTCCTAAAAACTGTTTTTTCTCACTGTTTTTTTTTGATGTCTACTTTCAAAATAATTTCTTCGGAAGGCAAACATAAGCGAAAAATCCTAAAAATCAACCCCCCGTAATATTGGAACCGAATATTAAAAAAAATTCAATTATTTTTTTGGAACGGCAGCAAAATTCTTCAAAATGAATCAGAAGGACAAAATTCTATGAGTATGTTTTTGCCATTTTTGGAGAGTTTGAGGTCACTTGAACCGAGGCTCTTTGCTCCCAAGGGTTAACTGTATGTGGTATTACCTGGTTTGACATGTAAATATGAAACTACAAGTTTCTGAGCAAACAATATTCAGGAAATATCCTACCACCATCTGAATTTCTCACCGGTTAAGTTATTTGTATCATATGTGCGTCACAATACAACACCGATCCGGTGTTCTCATTGTTAACTTATGCCAGTGACTTATGTGACAGAAGTTTTTTCAATGTCAAGATAATGCACCAGACGAACAAGTTAAGGTGGGTGTGAAATGTTCGCAATTTGTGTTAATGGTTCAAGGCTGATCTCATAAAGAGGGGCTTGAGCAAGTTCAAGGGCTAAAAGTCGAAAATAGTTGGTCTCATTTGCTAGAGTTGCGTACGGTGTTATTTTTCACTTTTAAGCAAGAGCTTATAAATTATAACTGAGAACAATTACAAAAATCTAAGGCTAGATAAGAAAACTGAAAAAGATATTTAACAAAACATTTTACGGGGACTCTTGCGGGCATTTTCAGGATTTCGTGTTCACAATTAACAATAATGTATATTTGATATCAAAAAACTTAATTTAAATAAAAAATTGAAACTTTCAAAGTAGCACATTTTGACCACCAGATGGCGTTTTTTTAAATCGTATTTTCATTGCTTTTTAAGTCCATAATGCAATCGAATAATTGTTTTCATGTAAACTTTGGTTTTTAGTTGCCCCGTACGTACCTTTACTTGTGACTCATGTTGACATCTGCTAGCAATTTAACTCATACATTCTGATTGTGCAATTAAACTTTATTCATTCAAAGTTATTCTGAAGGCTTTTTATTATATTATTAATTTGCTATTAAAAATAGTTTTTTACAACATGTTTCGAATCATAATTTCTGAATCATAATTTGCCAAATTATTTTTTTGTCTCACTTTTTTCGACCTGAATTATTTTTCTGTTCTCTTTCATTACCTAAAGACGAATAAAATTCGAAACATGTTGTAAAAAACTATTTTTAAAAGCAAATAAATAATCTGTATTTGTGCCTCGAATAACCCAATAAAAAAGTGTTTCATTATATTTACAATGTAAATTTTACATATTAAATTGTATTCAAAATTGCCCTACAGTTGCGTATATTTGTGAACAAGGTCTGGAAAGAAGAAAACGAAATGTTAATATTGTCTTTTTAACATTCACTTTTTTGGAAAGAATCCTTGATGTGAAAAGTGTAAAAGAGCGTTTACAAAAATATTTAGTTGAAAAAGGTGACCAGACACGTAGAGTAAATCAACCAAAAGTGAGAATGCACTGAGTTTCACACCCAAAAACGGTTCTCATAAATTCCAGATAAGATATTTTAATTTTTTGGAAAACATTGTCTACATTGTAGGGTGTCACGGTGACACTGTCACCGGTGAGATTCGGGCCGAGACAAAGTTTAAAACTTGCAATTTTGAGGTCACCCATCGTGTCCCTTAATTAATTTTGAGAAAAAAATTGGCTTATGGCATATCAAAATTGTAACACCTTGGTGTCTAAAATGACTAAATATAAATCGGTCATTGAAAAACCGGCTGAAAAAACTGAAAGTTGATTATGAAAAGTTCCCCTCAGTAATTGGATACGGAGGCTCAAAGCTGGAGCCTCCAACCCTCATTTGCATCTCTTTCTTACAAATTAAAGAGGATGGGATAAGATGTGATGGGAAAGTGGATAGAAAAAGGCTAGGGATGCATCTCTTTTCAAGCCTGGATTAACTGTACTTCGAAATTTCCAGCGAAATGTACAGTACCAACGAAAAATAGATCGATCACCTTTTTTCCAAACTAATATTACTTTCCTAATAGAAACGAGTTTCTCCAAACTTTTCATACTATAGTATCTTCAAGATACTATTTTGTGTGAATTAAACCTGAGTGCTTATTTAATAATGACGCTCATTGTCTCTCAACCAGGTGCTCACTATTCCTTTGAATAAATTTGGTCAGGGTCAAATTAGCCTCAAAGAAAATTTAAGTGTTTTCACCAGCTGTTAAAATTTGCTCTCATTATACATCAACTCCATTTAGCGAATTATATGACCTTGGCACCAGAAATGAGCAGATCGAATTCTGACAACGAAGTTTATTTTTTTGATGGGCTTCTCCTTGAAAAATCCTATGTTTAAGTTACTTTTTATTTTTAGTATGACCGACGGTCATTGACCGTAAATTTTTCACCTTCTACTTTGTACTCAACGTTTTTCACGATATTTATTCCGATTCATTATCGGGTTTTATCGGCTGGAATAACTTTTTGAAAGGCTCAAAATAAGCCTCTTGGTGAGCCGCTCACTTCCTTTTTCTGAAAGTTGACAGTGTCAACTTGACACAGTAGAAAAACTTTCAGATTATTAGTCCGTTATCTCAAGAAAAAAAAATTATAATCATTTCTACGATCGCATGTTGAGTATCAGACGCGTTTTATTATTTTGAAACGTTCGTCCTGAGCTAATTTGAAGTGTTACGATAGTCTGACTTTGAACTCAAGGAGAGATTTGTCTGAATTTCTTAAAAAATGAGTTAAAAACAGTTATGTTTTTAAAAAATATTCACGAATGATATTATTTTTTTCTGCGAATTTGTCCGACATCGAAGAAAATTACACCTTAAATTGCTGTTTTTTGCGTAATTACAACTTTATTTAGAGCACTGATATCATTTTCATTGCAAAAAAAGCAATTTGTCGAAAGTGTATGGTCGGAAAATTGTATTGGCCCCATCTTACGCCCCTAATTTCGCCATGTTTGGAAAAATTTTTATTTTATTTTTCTAATAATTAATTGTGTATAATTTTTTATTCTGAAGCTTTAATAGCGTGTGAACTATTGCAACAAAATAAAATTGTTATGATAAGTCATTTAAAAGATAAAACATAATTCCGAAAAAAATACTCGAAAAAAATCCAAAATTGTCGAAACATTTTTTGTCAAAAAAAGAAAATTTTAATATTTTCATAAGCAAACCAATTAAAGAAAACAATTGCAGCACAAATCAGCTTTCCATAATTAATGCATAAAAAGATATATATGCTTAACATCGCCGGGAGAGGAGACTATTTTAGGTAATAAGGCTAAAATTTTGGCTTGATTTACTAAAAGTAGTCCCTCTCTTCCGGGATTTGGAAGATATGACTCCCGTCTGATACTTCTTTTACTAAGGTCAACTAATGACTTCAATTTTTAATTTTCCGTTTTGTTTTTAGTAAAATTTGATTCAAAAAGTATCACCTTATTTTTTGCGCAGACCATCTCGATTAATTTTTTTAACTTGCTACATTTTTGCGAAATTTAGCTGAATTGTGTCAAAGTGTATTTGCCATAATACTAAATTGCATAAAATTCTTACATATTTTCATGAAAATTAAATAGTGATTCCTTGAACCTGTCCGTTATGTTCATTTGAATAAGTTTTGTCATGGTAAAATTTGCAACAAAAGGGTAGAATGGCGTCACCAGCTGTGAAAAAATGTTGCCCTTATCCAAAATCGAGCAGGTGTATTTTATCGGGAACAAACTTACTTTTCGAGACAATCCGAGTTATTTTTAGGAAATCGGGAAATTCGATAATCGTCGAGTTCGGTGAGCCACCTGGTATGATACGCTTATCGACAATTACACGCTATAACAACCGAAAAACTACCGCATTTTCCTACTCCCTTAATTACTTTTTTACAGAAATTTTATCTCAAAGGCGCACCACCACCAATAAGCGACATGCTTCAGTAGTTTTTGAAAAATAACAATCTTATCTGACGGAATTTTTTGGAAGTGATAAAAAACTATTAAGCGATGGGACCTTGGAAAAGATAAGTGAAATTTTTCTTTGTAAATTGGGCAAAGATGGAATTTTACCCATTTCTTGATTAAAATAGCCAAAACAATATATTGATAAAAATATTCTTATACCGTCCCCTAAATGATGTTTGCGTAAAATGTGTCATCACAGCGTGAGCAGGTTAAAGATAGCCTTCATAGGTGAGGAAACAAGAAGTGTACGAAAGCCAGTTTAGGGAACGTTACGTCTTCTTATACTTAAAAGGGCATCACCAGACCTTTACTTTCGCGTTCGTGGTTGAACTTATTTTAAAAGCTATAATTGGTCTAATAAGCAAAATCCGGTGCTATTATTGCTTAAACGCGGGTCAAACGTGAACAGAAAAGTACAGGCCTAGTGAGTCACTAGTATTGATACCAATCTTTGATATTCTTTGAAATATTTCTTAATAGGATATGCAACGCTGATTCAAAAATCTTTTGAGACCTATAAAAATGCATTTAATTTCATGCAGATTGCTACCAAATGTATTTCTGATGTAATAACAAAAAAATATTCAAATTTCCGCGTTTTTTCGAAGTTTTTTTTCGATTTTTATGTTAGTATTTTTCGATTATACAAAGAAAAACTGAATTTGAAAAAACAAATCCATATTATGGATTCCATAATGTCAAAAAGTTGTCAAAAACTTTTTTGATCAGTGTTTTCTTTGCTTTTGTTAGAGTCCTCTCCCGACCAGTTCAGTAGAAGGCATTAAAGGTCAAACTCAAGAAAATAAAAATAAAATGAACATAAAATAAAAATATTTTTATAACACAAGAATAAGTACATTTTCACCAGAATAAAAGCATTATTTCACAAGAAAAGTTGATACATCAAACATAAACCAGACAGACTTCGAAAAAAAGTTTGCAATAATTATACTGACCACAAATGTTAATGACCAATGTGAAATAATAATTCGATTGCAAATCTTCAAGAAAATCAGCAGGCCACTTTCTGTAAACAGGATAGGTGGGTTGATGATTTAGATCGAAAATTACTTATAAGATTAATTTAACAGGCCATTATCTTGTATGATTTATACATTGTGAGAACACTTATCATCAGTATAGCTAATTATATACTTTGCTTCAAATAAATTGAAATATGTTCAATTAAGAAAATTATTTTTTGAGAGTATCTTTTAGTTATATGAGATTATATCAGATGAATACATGTATATTATATAATTTTTCTAAATTATTCAGAAAGGTGTATATGCAGGTCCCCATAGAAATATTCTGATCTTCTTTTGGGAGATTGGTTACAGAACATAAAATGCGTCATATAAGTTATATGCGTACTACGCATTGCGTTGGTTGTAAAATTTTCTGTTTTGGCAGACGCTATCTTACGCAGATAATTTATGTGTTGTTGAACTTTAAATCTGAATAATTTGATCACATAAATATGCGTTATTTTACTGTTTTGAAGATGTAAGTATAAGTCATAATTCATGAGATAGATATAATTGTTACTAATGAGATTTTTGTTAAAATTAAACTCCTTCTTTTGTTTGACTTGTATTTGTCAAAAATGTTGAAATCGGGAAATCAATTGCAAGAATGCCTATAAAAAAAGCTCAAAAGTGTTACCTATTTCAATAATCGCATATCATATAACCTCAAAAGTGTTGCCTATTGCTCTCATTGCTCTCATGGCGCACTCAAAGTAATTTTTATAAAATCTTTAAACGACACGCAATTTCGGCGATATTGCCGGTTTCGGCGATATTGGCGCTTTCGGCGATATGAGCACTGACAGGAATTAAGCTAAAATCGTGAAATTGCGTAGGTTTTTATCGGCGATATTGGCAAATTCGGCAATATTAGGCCTCCCCTGTTATTATTAATTACCCACGCTTCATAATTTATTTATCTTTTTCTTGAAATAGATTTAAATGCCTCCAATTTGCCATTAATAATAATGTCCAAGACGCACATCTACCACATCATCTCAATACGCATCCGGCCCAATTCCGGTTAATGTTTTATCTCTACTAAACTACATTTTAGTGTTCGCGGTGAACCAACAAGGTCATTATTCTAAACGTTTAGTGCTCCCAAAATCAATGGATAAATTTTGATAAAAATTTAACATATTTTTATGAATTTTTTGTGCAAAATAATAGGACAAATGACAGTTGATCTGAAATGGTACAAAAACCGACAAATTTCACGTTTTCTTTGTAAGTCACGGAAATTTTTTTTGTGAATCGATAAATCAGTCTCATTATATCAGAGTCCCCTGACATGAGTTAAGGAGGTTGTGGGGTCTGTAGATATATTTTTATATCCTTTATTCACACTTTTGTGAATATCCCGGCCCTACTACTTAAAAACACACTACGTTACTAATCAGGCCGGAATTCACATAAAAGTGTGAATAGCGGGATTATAATAATACAAACTTAAGCATTATGGTAAGGACAATAGGCAACACAAGAGCACTCTATATCAAAATTTAATTTTTTTCATATTAAAAAAATAAAGTTCAAAATGACGTTTTTCATTTGGAGCCCCTACAAGTTGTAGGCTACAACCTCCTTAAATATTCTCACTAGATATTCGCTGAAATTGATTTGAACAAAAAAATCTGTCAGACAATTTTTGGATAGATACAGAATTAAAAAAATTTGAGTAACATTGTTACTGGCTACCAAAAAGATGACGAGTCACAAAACTTATCAACTACAGTTTTTCACCATGAATTTTATTTAGATAACAATGTTAAATTAGAAAATAAAGGGAAATCTTTGGAACAATTTCTAGGAGCGTAAATTTGTCGAAAATGAACCATATTTTCTTACGAAAATTTTGATATTCTTTAATACTGCCAGTATTATACTGGGCTAAAACTAAAGCCACATTTTCACAAGAAAAAATAATGCATCAAGTAAATTTACATAAATTGCTAGAATAGAAGATAAATCAAATTTTTAAAAAGTCTTAAAGAAAATTTTGAAACGATTTCTAGAAGCGTAAATTTGTCAAAAATGAATCATATTTTCTCTCGAAAAATTGGCTATTCTATTATACTGTACAGAAACTGAAGCTAGTGTGCGTGCTCGGCTACCCAAGATGCCAAGGTCATCATTTTACGGGGAGAGGGAACAAACGGCACTAACAAAAAGGTGTAAAAAGCCAGGTGCAGGAATCTACCAGCCCTGAACACCGCCACTCTCTAATTGGTGCATTGCTGCCACTCGATTTCACCCACGATACTCCCGTATACTTCACACCGCGCCAAAAACACTTTCGTCACACACACTCAAAATACAACTTTTTTTCTACCTTGGAAAAATTTATCAAAAAAAATTGTAAAAACCCCCTTTGATTTATTGTGAGGGATTTGGTAACATGTGGATGCCCAGGGAGAGAGCTGCAGTTTGAGTCATATTATTTCAATATTTACACGGCTTAACTTTTAAGAAAAAAAATCGAAAGTCGAAAAAAATACAGAATTATGATAAAAAGAAAAAAGACTAGTTACAGATAGAGAAAATTTTATATTATTCGAAGGAGCGTGAGAAAATTTTAAGGGGCACGTGAGTGTAAAATTTGGGTTTTATAGCTCTTATGTAAATAGTGCAGTCGTTAATTATCACGTTAATTTTGAACTTTTTTTTCTTAAAATCGTTTATTTACAATTTTAAAGAAATAAAAAAATTAAAAAACAAATCAAAAATTTGGTCTGAATGTTTCGGTATTGATTAGCATCAAGCTTTTTCAGATTTATTTAAGTTATCATTGTNNNNTTAATTAAATTTTTTCAAATTGATCATTTAGAAAAAGTCAGCATTTTTAATTTGATAATTTTATAAATAAATAAATTTCTGAATTTGATAATTTTTTACATTGACAAATTTTGAAAAATTTCAATTTGTTACTCATCATATTTCAAATTTAATTTTTTTAATATATTATTTTAAAAAATTTGTTTTATTAACTAGATTTCATATTATTTTCTAAATTCATCATTTCAAGAAGTTTTATATTCATTTTTTGTTAATTTTATAATTTTTCAAGTTTTAAATTTATCATTTTTGAAATTTTATAATTTTTTTTATTTAAAATTTTGTAATTTTTAATGTTTTTCAAATTTATAAAAAATACCCACGCATCATTTTTCAAGTTTCTATGATTTTTCATTTTTATCTAAATTTTTATTAATCTTTTTGTAATTTTAATGATTTTTCAAACTTCTTAATTCATCATTTTTGTAATTAACAAATTTTTTTATCAATAATTTTTATGATTTTTCAAATTTATAAAAAATTACCCACGCAAAAAGATGTTAAGATTGTTAATTGTTCCTGGTTTAGCATTTGCATTATTTGACTCTTCCGAACTTGCTTATGGTAAAGATGACAAATCCCTTATGAATATTGCCGACGTGGATTGTGCCGATTTATCCGATGGATCAGATGGAATACATTGTTGGTGCAGTTTTGGTTTAAACTTTAAAAAAAATCGAAAATTTTCAATTTTAATACCGTACAGTTGATGTTTGATGAAAAATGGTAATATTTTGGGTTAAATATTAGTCTTCATAAAAAAAGTAAACACATCAAACAACTTTCCACCAATGAGCGCCCGCTTCAAATCTTTTTATAAAATTAAGTCAAATAAGTTAAAAACGCGCAAAAAAGAGAAAATTTTATGTATAATGGTCAAATATGGCGCGAAACATCAAACAAAAAAATTACCAAAATCTCCATGAAAGCAATTAAAAAAACATGATTTGTTTACCTCATCAATGGGCTAGAAGATATTCTAACGCGCTCATTGGTTGGCGAAATTACCTACACGTATTTGTACGTGAGAAACATTTTGTTTCACACGAATACCTCGTTGTTTAAGCGTGATTAACCCAAATGGCATTGTGTACCATTAATTCTCCATTTTTGACGAATAATGAGGAATTGCCTATTTTTGAACCAATTTCAGCTTATCTATACACCCTGTGAGCCCTGGAGCTCAGCCAGTATCCGTTATGATCCCAAAACGAGAATTTGGAGAAAATAATTACCGAAAGACTTTATCGTGTAAAGGAATTCAGACGATAATGAAAGAGAGAGCTCGGCTGGGAACCAGAAAGTTGGGATGAATAAAATTAGATTAGAAATCGCACATTTATTATATACTGCCGTATTCAGTATGCCGTATCTCAACGGTTAATATGTTATCTCATTACTGATAAGTTAACATGCATTTCCATAAAGATGGTTGCATTTTAGAAATAATTTGAAATAACAAAGTAAATCAAGTGGAGGCCAAATCACCAAACGTTTTTAGCTTAAATAATTTGGCGATATTGAGCATTTCGGCAATATTGGTCGTTCAAAAATGAAAAACGCGTGGGCGTTCGTAATGACATTATAATTTGAAAGGTTTTTTAATTTTTTATGGAGTTTCACAATAGGTTAAGACAATAGCCTATTGTCAATAGGCGATCAAATAAAAGTTAAAAAAGTAGATTTGGGAAATTTGATTTTAAAATATGACGTAATTAAATACGCAATCAAAGTAATTCGCAATAAAAACCTTAAACGCCCACGCAATTCCGGCGATATGGGTACTGGCAGAAGTTTAGCGAAAAATAGTTGAATTGTGTAGATTTTTTTCGGCAATATAGACCCACCCCTGTTTGATCAAAATTTTTATAAATTGGGGTCATATTTCAAAATTTATACTTTTGTTTAAACCAATGACTAAGCTTTTAATGTTTAGCCAAATTAAATACAAATTAATTTTACTAGCAGTTTTGATTTGATCCCATACAGGAAGGTCGAAGACTGCCCTGAAAGAGAACGGAAAAAGTTAAATGAAAAAATAAAGATCGAATTCGAAAAAGAATTTAGTGCAGCTTCTGAGTTGGAAGGCTTGGAAATGAAATTTCTACAATTAGACAAAAACGGCGATAGCAAGTTAACTAAGAACGAAATGAAGCCGATATTCGATTTACGGACGTGGTTTTCAATATTTTTGAACTATTTTAGTACAACTTTAACTGAAAAGTTGTACTAAAAGAGCTTGCGCACATCAATTAAACTCGTTTTTCTCATATTAAAGTCGAACAATAAAGCCAAAACACATTTTCCGTATTGTGAAAAGGTGTAATAAATATTTTGTAAAAAAATTGTTATGAAGGTACTTGAACCAAAAACTCCATCTCATTTGTTGATAAATTTCTTTTCGCAAATGTTTTTTGTTAAGGATATCTTAATCGAAATATCAAAGTGAACGATAATACATTATATTTATTTGATTGTTTCATTCATATAATACTCTATGATTAGTCTTTTGATACTTATATTAGTCCATTATTAGTCTATTAATATTACTCTATTATAGTGTATTGTTTGAAAATGACGCCTTGAAGTCGCGTGTCTAGCATCGCATCCGCAAGTCTATCGAGCGCACTCATATTTATGACAGTGCATAGATTGTTTTCATAAAAGAAGACTGCATTTATTTTATTGTAAACGAAAAAGGTTTTTTAACTCAAAAGTTTTGACGGAAAATATAAAAAAAACATATTTCCAATTTTGAAAAATTAATAAACCCGTATTTAGAATCTAAATTTTTAATCCGTGATTTTCGCGTGAAGATTTTACGATTTACACAAGAAAAAATTAATTAAAAAAATTTTAACGAAAAATATCAGAAAAACATATTTTCAAAAGTAAATATGACTGTATTAATATCCGTTATTTTCGCGATAACAATCTACTACTTTCACTTTTACCAACAGAGTGGTGATCGATTGGTTAATTATGCTTCAGACACTTATAACTAAGCAAATTTACTTATTACAATTTGCTGTTAAGTAAATTATATTGAAAACCACTAATGAGGCCGCAAGCCATATTTTTCTGGAAAACGCACCCGAATGTGCCTCCGAAGCATTATCTCTCGCTGCGATGATGTAAAATCTCATCTTGATAAACGACTAGGTTAGGGTGAGCACTGAATGTTTTTTGAATGAAATTAGCCTGTACGCACTCATCGTACACTATGGTACGAGTTTGTCGTTTTTCGACTCACGAAGTGTTTGTAGAATTTTAACCGATGAACATTTTTTTTTGAGATTAACCATGATTATACAAAATTGTCTGAAAATTTTAAATATATAATTTAAAACTAGATTGCATAAATCCCCTCTGACTTAAACCGCTTGAAAGACAAAACAAAATTATATTTTGAGTGCTTCTCTTTAAGTCGGGCAATGACTCAAACAAACCTCTCTCACATTTCAGTGTGACGATATTTTGTATCGTTAGCATCAGAAAAAACTCAAAATTGTACGAGAATTCAGAATATCCGGATTAAAATTCCGTGACATAATTTTTTGTGAAGTTACAGCGTTTGAAAAATTAGAAAAGTTTTTTTTCGGAGCATCTTTGTCTCACAAAACTCACGATCAAACTTATCGAGTAGTAATTATGATTTACGAATCCAATCACTGATACAAAAGTGTTCGGGAATTCTTATTATCTTTTTTAAAATTTAATCCGACTTTTATTTTGCCGACGCGAGCGCTTTTACGATGTGCATATTGAATTTCAAAAAAAACCTAACAATTAACTTTTAAATTGAAAAAAATCATCATATCAACCCCACTTACCGATAAATATTTCTCTAGTATAAATTAATTTCTTTTGAAGTTAATCAATCACAGTTTTACCTCCAATTTATTATTTTTGATATTTTTTTATTTTTATCTGATTTGGAATAAACACATCCGCTTAGTGTCTTAATATTCGGCCACTGCGGGAAACCGACGCTATTCCCAGATGCACAGCTGAGTAATCACTTTTTTCTCTTTATCGTCTGTCAAATCATTCTTTTATGATTTAATTTTTTGGATAATTATTATAGCTAAAGAAAAAAATAGTAGAAAAATTTTCTTAAATTTGAATTTACAAAGCTGAGAAAATCTCGAATATTACTGATCGTAAAATTATTTTTTTTATATATTTGGCAAGAAAATTATTCAGTGATTAATATGTGATCAAAATGTAAAATTTAAAATGTCTGGGTTTTAAAATATAGACAAAGATATCGAAAATGTCTCTCCCGGGGGCGAAAAAGTGTGGTTTTCGAGCACTTTAAAAACAATATATTGATATTTAAAACATAACAAGTTGAAGATAATTGTTTAAACTATGTTCTCCAATCGTAATTTTTTAATCGGATAAGTGGTACTGCTTTTATGATTTTTGAATAGTGCTTTTTCAATTTTGTACGAGTGGTGCGTACTGGGGTTAGCACTTATTGGTCTGTACAGGTTAAGAGATATTCGATACTTATATCAAAAGGAGAGCTCTCCTTGGGTGTTTCACTCGAATTCTAGAATTTGTATGGGGCCGAGCTCCGGGCTTAATGGAACCATAAAATTTCTAATAAGATCATAAAAAACATTATTTATTCTTACCATTTTCAGGCATTATTTTATTTACCATAAATTTAATAATTGAATATCAAAATTGCAATTTTGCCAACTTTTAGGTATTTTTCTGATTTAAAAAAGATTTCTCATTTTTGGATTAATTTTTTTATGCAAATAAACGTAAAATGGTATTTTTGAGCGATTCCCGCTAATCTCGTCCTAAAAATGAATACAACTCTAGAATAGTCGATATTTAATAAACATAGCCGCATCTTTAATATATCCTTTTACAAATGACTTACGCACTAACCAGGGAGATTTAATAGTGTTGTATCAGTGTGGTGTAGAATAGGGATTTTAAGCGATGCGTGAGACTAGAGGGTGAGCGAGTATACTTGACTGAGAAATCCCTATTTTACTCCAAAACACAATTAAATACAACACAATTAAATCTCCCTGGTTAGTGCGTAGCTAATTTGTATAGGGATATAGCTGATTTACTAGCTCACAGTTTCACACTAAAATTTTTTATAGTTTTGCTTGAGAAAAAATAAAGGAGAGTCATCTTTCTTAGGAGAGTAGATTGCTCTCCGCTCTTATATTTTGTTCCTCTGAAATGATCTTTGTTTCCCCTAATCTCCCTGAGGAAAGGAGAGCTTTCCTCTCCCTTTTTTCCTATCCATTTGATACTTCGTATGCGACGCTGATTTTGAGGGGTGTCATGATATTTTATTCAGAAATTTAATATATTTTTGAAAGTCTTCATAAATTTTTGAAAAACTCCAGAAATCTTGCAAAATCCCAATAATCTTTCATAGAATTTTTATCAAAAATCTTACCCTAAATCAGGTTTGGCAGAGTGGAACACATGTTTTTCAGGTCTGCTCATCAGCCGAAATAAAATTTACGACATTCTTATACCGGAAATGAAAGAAACCGGAAGTGATAAAAGGTCCCTTACCGATAATGAATTGCCAACTGCATCAACCAGTATTTTTAATGGTCAACCAACTGGGAGAACTGTTCAATCAAGTCACAAACCGAGAGCTAATAATTGTAGGGAAGAGAAAAGATATATTCAAGATTGTCATAGGCCGGTTACTCGGAAAACTAGATCAAGAAACGGGATTTTTTAGCATAATTACTTTTAATGCGATTTAGTTTTGATCAAAAATATATTTATTCCTTAAAAAAGAATTGCCCATTAGCTTAAAATTCACCAGGAAAAATAAAAAATTCCGGATCGAAAATTGATAATTATGATTGATATCCCTTTATCACACTTTTGTTAATATCACGGCCCTACTACTGAAAAACACACTACGTTTGCTCATCAGGTCCGGGATATTAACAAAAGTATGATAAAGGGATATAATTTTTGGAAAAAATTGTATTTTTCATATGAACTTGAAGTCATTACTTTTGACATTCTACAGTAGAACGTCTTCTTAAAGAAATTGAATTTTGACCGATCAGAACTCAGCATATTTCGAATACTTTCGAATTATTTTTTGTTTGTTATTCTGTGCAAGCATCCATTTAATATATCCATTTTATGCTGAATTTTACGTTTGAGGCTAACTTTGAGCCTAAAAAGCCAATGTTCTATGACATTTTAATTAATTATATTATACATGTATCTTATATGACGGAAGAGAACACTATAATAGAAAAAAGGGACGCCGCGGGCTTTGAAAACGCGGAAGCGATTAAATTTTTCTCAAGGCAGAAGTGGTCAAAAAGCAGCAGTGAGTTCCTGAGAAAAATAGGCTGGGCTTCTACCTTCTCAACTCGAAAACTAAAATCCCATTTTTAACTTCGAACATGTTAACACGAAAACAGCAGGAGTGGTAACTTAAAAGAAAAGTACTGATCAAACAGACAATATCTATTAATTGTACTACAATTGACTGAAATCATTGAAATTGAATATAATTTCACAAATTGAAAAATAATCAAAAGCAACAGAACTTAAAAAATTAAGCAAGATAAAAAATTCAGAAACAGTTTCTAGAATCTGCTCGTAATGACAAATTTGGTGTACATAGGAATTTGACCTAAAATTGTCATTTAGCCGTTAACTTGAGCCATTTTTTTAGTTCTTTCAACATGGTCGAAAAATATTGACCAAAACGGTTTAAAACGAAAACTATCAGAGCATTTCGATTTCAAATTTACTTTTTTATAAATTTATAGAACTTATAACTGAGAATTAAGCAAAATATAAAAATTAAGAAACTATCTAAGAAATCTGTTAGAAAAAATGGTTGTAATAAGAATTTGACCAAAAAAATGTCATTTAAGCCGGTGACTTGAGGCCATTTTTAAGCTTTGACGGACAAAAATACTAAAATGAGAGCGGAATTGTGAGCTATTTAAAAATTAAAAAAAACCATTTGAATCATAAGGTTTTAAACGAGAAAACTACAGCAATTATGATTAAAAAAAGGCCTTTTAGTAAACTTTTGTGTAATCCGAAGCAATTTCCGACTTCTCGGGTAAAAATCGAATAAAAACCTAAATACTCTAAAATTCTGAGATTTTTTAAATTCGAAAATTCCCCTTTTTCAAAGTTTGGGTAGATGTCTTTAACGCGGTAAGTTCGAGGGAATTGGTTCGAATTTTGAATTCGATATTTTCATCATATACCGGCAATTTGCGTTTTAAAAAAAGAGTGCGTTCCTAAACACAAGGGGTTGAAAAATCAATATTTTTTTCGCTTTTTAGTTCAAGTGGTTTATAAAAAGAATTTCCTTTTGCGGAACAAACACAAATACTATTTTTTAACTACTTGAACCAATAGACGGAATAAAATGATCGATTTTCAAAACAAACGTGCCTGAAACTCTGAATTTTTGCTCTTAGTATTGGAAATACTTAGTATTTCTTGCAGTTGTTTTTAAGTATTGTTCAAACCTGAGAAAAAAACATATTTTTGCCGAATTTTGGAGAAACCTAAACTTCAAGCACCTCGTAATCATAAACTAAACAAGATACCAAAAATTTTTTCGGATATTCTCCTTTATTTTAAACAATTCATTCATATCCCCCAAGAATAAAAATAAATCTGTAATCACCTCGGCCAATTAAATTGTATTAAAAAATGAAGAAATCGACTTTTTGTACCGGTACAAATACCAGTACGATCATGCTTCTTGGTACTTTTTTCGGAAAATTTCGATAAATATCTCCTGGCTTCCAAAATATGAAACTCAAGGGACTGTTATTTAGCTCAGCATAGACTCCCTTTAGTTATTAGTTTATAAATTCATTAATGAGGTAAAATGATAAAAAAGGAGGATTGCTGTAGGTTTCGTTTGAAACCGTTTTGACCAAATAATTTTCGACCATTTTAAAAAGTTTAAAATTCCGCCCTCATTTTTTGTATTTTTGTCCGTCAAAGCTCAAAAATGGCCTCAAGTTCACCGGCTAAAATGACATCTTGGTCAAATTCCTATGTACACCAAATTTTTCATCACGAGCAGATTCTAGAACTGTTTCTTAAATTTTTATATTTTGCTTAATTCTCAAGTTATAAGTTCTATAAATTTATAAATAAAGTACAATTTAATTAAAATCGAAATTGCTGTAGTTTTCGTTTTAAACCGTTTTGGTCAAATATTTTTCGACCATTTTAAAAACCTCAAAATTCCGCTCTCATTTTTTGTATTTTTGTCCGTCAAAGCTCAAAATGGCCTCACGTTCACCGGCTGAAATGACATTTTTGGTCAAATTCCTATTTACACCAAATTTCTCATCACGAGCAGATTCTAGAACTGTTTCTAAATTTATAATCTTTGCTCAATTTTCAAGTTCTGGTGCTTTTGATATTTTCTCAATTTGTGTGAAAATTATATTCAATTCAATGATTCAAAGCAGTAAAAAGATATTGTGTGTTGATCAGTACTTTCTTTTAAGTTACACTCCTGCTGTTTCGTTAAACATGTTCGAAGTTATAAAGGGATTTTTAGTTTTCGGAGTGAGAAGGTAGAAGCCAGCCTATTTTTTCTCAGGAACTCACTGTTGCCTTTTTGACCACTTCTGCCTTGAACAAAATCTTTCGCAAAACACTCAACTAAATCCCTTCCGCGTTTTCAAAGCCCGCGGCGTCCCTTTTTTCTATCATAGTCCTCTCTTCCGTCCTATAAGATATCCTTAATCTAAGCCGTCGTTCTAGTGTACTGCGACTCGTTTAGGCATGCCGCCTACATATTGAAACGACGAAAATTAAGGTTAAATGTGCTTTAGATCATTTTTGGCTAATGAGGGTTAAAAATTAGGCTATTTGTCTCTAAAAAATCACATTGAAAGTTTACCTTTAAAATATTCAAATACTTTACCAGTTACAACAAGGAGCGTTCGCTATTTTATAATTTACCGCTTTTTTCATTCGAAACCACGCATATTAATTGTGGTAAATTCACACAATCTGAGCCTTCTTTTTAAGGAAGTTGTGGGTGTAAAATGTTGTAAATTAAAATGCAGTTCAAAGTGCTTAGGTTGCTCGAGGAATAAACGTTTTCCTTGAAATTGCGCTTAAGGGTTTGTGTGTCGCTGATTAGGCTGTTTTCGACGCGGTTTCTCCGTAAACTGGCAGAAGTTGTATCGCAAAAATTTGCTCAATTTGAGAAACCAGTCTCTAAGCTCATTTCGGCAATTATTGTAATCTGATACAATGCAACCTCACACAGGAACCTTGCCTAAGCCTCCCAGAAAAACAGTAGAAAGCTATATTCTCCTAGAATTTACATCAATTACTTCTAATTTTTTATGTCAGGCTCCAAAGAAGCAGTACGAACAATCCATTGAAACCCGATTCTCGAAATTTTCTTTTTGACTGCCAATTTTTTTCGTTCAATTTTCGTTAAAATTTTTGTTTCGGTTTTTTCGCAATTTTTTTCGTTACAAGCAAAATTTTGAAAAGTAGGCTTTAATGGATTGTTTGTACTGCTGCTCTGGAGCCTAACATTAAAAAATAAAAAAGATTGATGAACATTGTAGGAGGAGATAGCTCTTGAGTGGTTTTTTGAGAGGCTTATTGAAGGTTCCTGTTGGCGTAGGGTAGATTGTATCAGATTTAATTTAGTACGATGAAGTTTTTCTACGCGTTTTCCAGCTAATATGGATTGGCTCGTACTGCACAAACTTGCTCAACTTGAAGAATAAGTCTTTAAGGGCAATTCAGCACTAAATGTAATCTGATACAATCCACCCTACGCCCACACAGGAACTTTCAATAAGCCTCTCAAAAAACCACTCAAGAGCTATCTCCTCCTACAATGTTCATCAACCTTTTTTATTTTGTATGTTAGGCTAATCAGCGACACCCACACCCTTAAAAAGCAGATTTCATCAGATTTAGATAGGATCGGCTTTTCCGATTTGATGTCAATCCAATTTTTTTGCGAGTCTACCGATCCGAATCCCATCCAAAAATGCCAAATGCGCCGACCCCTGCTTGAAAGTTTGAAAATTTTTAGACAAGAAAATAATAGATTGAATTTTTCCCTTTTTTTCCACAAGGTGGCCAAAAATCAAATAAATGAAGTTTTGTCAATTTAACCCTAAGTGTTCCGCTCTCCCAAGTTTTTCACACCAACAACTTAGATTGGTTGAAAATAAAGGATTTTTTTTCAAACATTTAGCTTTTTTAATTTTTAATAAAAACTAAAATTCGAAGCACAAAGAAAAAATTATCTTGGTTTTCGAAACTGATTTTAATAAATTTGTTAGAACTGCCACTTCATAACAGTATATCAAAAAATTATGAAATTTTCCTTTTTTGATATTGTATTTTTTTTGAAGGTCTGTTTTTCATTAAATCATCTCCAGAGTGAAAAAAACAATTCTAATCGAAAAAAGTTGTAACAAAACAATTTTTCGATTGGGCTCTCAGATCAGTCCCAAATAAACAGCTCATTTATCTTCTTCTGAAGATGATTTTATAAAAAAAAAAGAAACATTGAAAAATGCAATATCACTATTTAAATTTAATTATATTTCAATACCAAAAAACAATAAGAAAAAATAGTGAACTTTTTTTAAAGTTCTTCAAGTTCAAATAATTGTGCCCCAATTCCATCATGTTCTATGTCAGATTCGCGAAAGTGGAAGCGGATTCAGTGCGATGCTGTTTCATCTCTTTGCTGGTGTGTAAATCCGCTAACGGGAGATTACGATTACAACTTTCGGGTCAAATCCAGCAACAAGAATAGCCGAGCAAAGCTAAAGTGTCGTTAGGGATCCCGCATCAAATTATATGCTGAAAAATAAAGTAGATTGTTTCCACAAAAATGATTTGATTATGACAAAAGGCTGTCCGAGATCGTGCAAATATAAATATTTTTTCGAAAATTTTATGATTTCAGCCAACTTCTGATTGGTTGAAATCTAAACCAATTAGAATCAAGGATTTTATTCTATTTTCAGACAGTTTTTCCTTGTGAATATAAATATATGGTATTCATTAACTTTTGATCTTTATTGGCGTTCGAAAATTTCAAAAAATGCGAAAATTTAGTAATTTTAGCTTTTAACTCCTTCAAACTTGAGTGCTATCAGGTTTTTATTATTTTGAAAATAGGTCTTGAAATTCTGCAACGAAAAAAGACTAAATGACCTTCATCAAATAGCTTTCCTTGAAAAATTCGGACCAGACTAAATTCACTAAAAAGATATGAATGATCTTAAATAAGCCAGAGGCGAATTTTTAAGTCGCATCGGGCATGGTATTTTTAAATATTTTAATCGTTAGACCAAAATACAGTTGTCAAATTTAAACTAGCAATTTAGCCCCCCACAAAAAAAGACACCGAGATAGAATCAGGTCTTTTCAGGAGCTTCGCTCTCTAGCTCAATTTTGGCATTTTGTGTTCATAAGAATGAAAACCTTTTACAAATTAATTTTGTTTTTGAATTTCAATTTTTTTCGGATATTGTCAGATATAAAAAAATTTTGTAAATATTTAATTCAATTCAATTTTTTTTCAAAAATGAAATTTGTTGCGAATTTGATGCGAGCCGTCAATCAAGCGATGATGTTGTTCCTGGCTGTTCATCGAATTTTATATCCAATTTGAGTCAACGATTGGTGGAGCTAATGCACGAATATCTTGATGCTCATCCAGATGATCAATCAAAACTTATAGATGAAAATCAGCATCTTTTGGGAGACGGAAATAATGCAGGTACATATACTGGTGTATATTTTTGTACATAGGTATATATATTTATAGCATTCTTGGAATTTTTTGGGAAATTTTTTCAATGTTTGATTTTTAAAAGTTGCAAAAAATTGTTTTTTATAAATCTTCGAAACAAAAATTCTAATCTAATAACGTTGAGCGTGAAAATCATCATTATCATTACTTCAAGAGGGATTTAAAGACAGTTTTGTACCGATTGCAATCAACTTTGTTTAGGTGCACTTTCTGCTGCATGGTTTTTTTCACAATATGATGTAGAATCTCGAAGAAGAAATGGAATTACCAAGAAAGATCTTATTTGGTCCCGGAAAGAACAAGCAGAGGTCCGAAAAAAACTTTTGCAGGTATCTTTTTTATAAATTAATACACATTTTGAAAATATAGTTTAAAAGTATCAAAAAAATAGCAGTTTAAATGTTTTACTTTGAAGGTTATGGAAGGGTTGGAATCAAGTAGATGTATTATGAAACTTTTGCCTTTTTGCGATCAACTTGGTGATAAAAACGCAAAGGGCGATAGGAAAATTCAGGTAATTTTCATTTTCACTTTAATTTTCATCGATTTCATTCTATTATTAACTTTTACTGTTTTAGGGTGAAAAAGGTCAAAGACCAAGCTTGAAAGTATAAAATGCTTGTTGTAATCAAAGAATTAAATTTATTTAAAATAATTTTAAATAAGGCCGTGTTTCGCTTATTCGGGCCAAAAAATAAAAATGGAAATTTTAGTGCTAGAAAACTAACAAAAAATCTTCACGGGTAGTTGCTCTTATTTTGCAAATTCATTGATTTTGAATAAAGGTCCTCTAGGAGATGCTATAAGCGCTTGAAGTTTTTTTCAACAAATATTGTAATTTTGTATTTTAGAAAGAAGAATTTGTTCAATGTTTAGATCCGTCTAAAATTCTTACGAAACAACAAGAAAAAAGTAATTACCAGGAAAAGTTCAGTTAATTTCACTCGATTTATTTTAATTTATTCATTTTTGTAGACTCTAAATAGGACCCTTTGATTCATTTTTAAATATTTGACAAAAATCGTTGCGTTTCTTAACAAACAAATGTCAAATCTTGTCCTCAGCTAGTTTTGATTCACAATTTAAAAACTTCGGTTTTTGAAATATATAAATNACAAGCCTAATATTGGAAATCAGTTTTTGCGTAGGTTATCCTTCACGTAGCGCTTTTATCGTAGATGATTTTAGATGCTCTCACCGCCCACGCCAAACGTGACCGCTGCTTCTTGGACCCAAGAATAGTATTTTTTTTAGGAAAGTGAAGGGTTTATTCTTAAACTCTGTCAGGAGAGTACTTTGTACGCATTTTGAAAATATTTTATCTGAGTTTTTTATCATTTTATCAAAATTTCTTGATTTCAGACATTAAAAGTACCATTTTTGGAACAAAAAGCTACAAAATTTTATTATTTTTTCTGAAGGTCGTTTCTGATTGGTTGAGCAATCAGTGACTTTGATATTTGACCTAAAAATTGTTTTTTCACGACAATCACTCCCTAAATTCACAAATATTTTTTCTAGATTTTCAAGATAAATCGGTCTGTATGATTTTAATTGAACTTACTTTAGCAATATTTCAAGCGCTTGCAGGAGAAAAAGACATAATAAAAATCCGTGATTCGACGGCGAGAAAAATATTATGATTCCACATATTGGCTAGAATCTAGCTTGTTATCAGTCTGACTGATTCAGTCATGAAGTTCCAAAACTATAAAATATTCATGTTGCTATACTGCCTTAAAATAAACGAAATCGCTTCATTACAAATAAAAACCGTAATAAATTTTTGTTTTTTAATTGAAACTTTCCGCTGCTGCAAGATTATTATGAATGCTGAAAATGACAGAAAATTTAATTTTCAAAAACATTTTTTGACTTCCATTAATTATCACAAAGGATTTATTTTGACCCAAAATTTAATTGCGTTTTTTTTGCAATGGAAATGTGAAAAGGGAAATCCATCGAAAAAAATAACATTTATGCAATTTTTGAACCGCTTTGGTTATACGTTATGATTTAATATATATAATATAAAGTAGAGTGCGCAGCGGGAACCCTACAGACTAAATAAAACTGTTGATGAACCTTTTCTGTGGTACCGGGTTCATCGTGACGATGACATCGTCATCAAAATCTTTTCGGTCAGAAAATGAGTTTAAAAGTCTGTTTTTCAGCACTTTTTGCAATATTATGAAATAATCATTTTTTTTTAATAAAATGTTCAAAAAAATTTAGATCTTTTTGACAAAAATGCGTGGCAGAACATTCGTAAGCTGAATAACTCCAAAAGTCCTATCTCGAAAGTTGATGCAGATTTTACAAAGCTTTCAGATGCGCATTATGAGAACCATTTTTTCTTCCTTCTTTTTAATCTCGATTTTTTTTCTGTTTTTGTATTATTTTTTCATTAAAAACTAAGAATTTTGACCGCTGCGCACGTATAACATATAACATAATAACATATAACATAATAAAACTTATACGCCAAATGCTTTCTCATGGAAACGCACATTTTTGAAAAGAAATCATTTCCATACGTGCTTATTTTCCATAAGAGAACACTGTTTTCCATGTTAACACATTGGTTTCTATACAGCATGTAACGTTTTTGCTTCCATTTTTCCTTTTTGCATAATTTTCAGAAATTTGATACTCTGAATAAATTTTCGTTTTTTTAACAAAATCATTACGATCGGCATCATTTTATGTGTTGATAACTTTTTCCTATGCCGTCATGATGAGCATCATTCTTCGAAATGAGACGAGTAGCTCACGTAATAACAGTATGTGTTTTTACTTGCGAAATGTAAATTGCATTGGACAAAATTCCCGCCGATGAAAAATAGTAATAAGGCGGATAATATTTTGGAATCCAAACTTTCGTTCATGGCGAAAATTTTGAAATATATTTTTAATTGGCTGGAAATTATTCCGATTCAATTTTCATTTCGTAAAGAAAAAACACATACTGTTTTGCCTGAAAATGAAAGAATTTTCTCTGAGAAAAAAATAAGTAGTTTTGTGCACCTAGGAATCGTAATCGACATCGATAATACTTGTGCATAATGTTTGTTCTCAACTAGTTTCCGAGATTCTTTTATTAATATAATAATTATTATATAATTATAATATATAATCTCATCTAAATATCCTATTCATACTTAAAGTATCTATCTAGATGAGTAGGTGCTTAAATTTGCATGCAACTTATCTGAATGGATACTCTCAGTGGGAATAGGATATGTGAGTGACGTAATAAAAAGCATATTTTGAGAAAATCGCAATTTTTATTGGTTTTGATTCTTACTATTTAGTTTGTATTATTACTGTTTATGCCTACCGCTAATTGAACCATTTGCTGAAATTTATTGCCCACTTTTCAGTGTTTCTTGCAGAATAAGTCAAATGAATTGCGAATCTTTTAGTTTTTTCGATAAAATTTCAATTTTTACGAGCATTTAACGATCTCAAAGTGATTGGCAGATAGCTCGTAAAGATAATGGATTAAATATTCTCAACCCTTGGAGGCTCCGGAGTTGAATCCAAAATAGACTTTGCCACGAGAAATTTAAAAATTTCAATTAAAACTTTCTGGGACCACTCGTTCTAAAAACATTTTATCTTACTTATTTGGCAAATTATTTCAAAAACTCTCTCAAACGCGTGCTTGCTTGAAACGCGTATAAACATCACAAGGTTATCGAACGCGAACTAATCAACATGCGTATCATCAGTTACATTTTGGAGCTTTCACTGCTACAAAAATATAAAATACTGTATGTAATATATACTATGTATCATTCAAACAGATTTTGGCGAAAGCTAACACTGAAAATATAAATTTCTATAGGAAATTTTCTTTAAAATTCAATCTCATCTTCAAAATATGAATTTTTTCTAGGTTACGTGAAAAAATTTCCGGAAAAATGTGCTTCAATTTTTTCGACAGTAAGCAGTTTTAAGTTTCTGGTTTATGTCTCTTTGTCTCGCTTATGTATGTATACAAAAAAGTTTTGGCACATTTTGCAAGCAAGCTAAAGGCTAGTTTTACAAACTGGCTAATCTCAATAATATCCTCAAAGCTCAGTATGGCCAATTTTTCATCGAGAAAATTCAATTTAAGCGACCAGTACCTCCTTAAGAAAGTGGGTGTCGCAAACTTGAGCCTCTTCCGAGGCCATTTCCCGCCAAACTAGCAAAAGTG
>SCLH01079825.1:100233-128255 GCA_004367855.1 Oikopleura vanhoeffeni
TTAAATTTATGGTTGTGAAAATTCAATAAATTGACTGGGTGTAATAAGCGCCATTTTATTTATAGTCAGGACCATTTTTCGTGTAATCCAACAGCCTCCGCAAGTGCCTGCCCCAATTATAGCAAGTAACACCTCACAGTGTTCTTAGTTATCTCAAAAAAAAGCTGTTTCTTACTTCTTGCAATTACCCCTTTTTCATGGAAAAAAAGAATTGCTATTTTAAAGAATTTTCGATGTGCAAGAATTAAGAACTAATGACGGAGTACAACCCCCAATGTCTGAATTCATTATAGTCGTGTTATAAAATTCTGATACGTGGATTAAGTTGGAAGTTGATGCCACGGTGAAAGTGTTCTTTTGTATTTTAACTATAGTTAGTTAGTTAGAAAATAAAATGTAAACGTTTTAGAAATGAACACTTTTATGAAGTAAAAATAAAAATAATTTCCACATTTTCTTCATATATTGTCTGAAAAAATACCCCAATCGCTGGACTATCCACCATAGTATTACAAAAGTTGATGAATCAAAATTTTTTCAGTGTTGATAAGATCTAGCTTATGAATTAAATGATAACTGCATCTTATCATCCCCCGAGTTGTAAAGAAAGTATACAAAAACCTGTGGACAACCTGGCTGCTGAGTATTACAGTGAAATGGTCTTGCTATCAGCACATATACTATGGATCACCGACTCTGGCTATCATCACCATGCGAAAGGCAAACTCACCATGATCCATCTAAAATTTTTTGTTTAATCGTTTATTTGTTTTGGGTTAGTTTTTAAGAAGTGCTGAGACAAAAATTGATTTGTCGAACTCTGTGATTTAAGCCATATGTTAAAGTTTATTGTATTTATTGCAAATCACATCAAGGCTCGACGCCACTCGAAAGTGCACTTGATAGGTGTTTAAATACAATGATCGCTAAAGACGAAGAAGTTCTGTAAGAAAATCGGAACATATTTTAAGAGGGAATTCTTTCATAGAAACATGGCGTTTTTTATTCATGCTCGTTTCACGAGTAATAGATTCTAGTAGAAATTTTTTATCAATTTATTCAGTTCATCTTTATTCATTAGTCCACATTAATATTTGACGTGAAACAATAAAATGGTTTTATCCAATTGCCGCAAAAGTGATCGTTTGACGATATAGTATGAATTCAGTGAAAACTATATATTCTCAAGCTCCACCGACGGAATTTGTTAACTACTTTGAAATTTTCACATTCGCGTCAAGCAAATTTAGCTTCTGGTTATACAGTATTCAATATAATTTTAATAATCAAAAATTCATTATTTAATCAGTATTCATTACATAAAAATTGGAAAAAATTAAAATCAAAAAATGAACAAATAAAGAAAATTTCTGATAGTTAAACCCTCGAGGCATAATAGCCTTTTGGAAGTCTAAAGCACTTTAAAAATCAGCCAAAAATGATGGAAAAATGATTGCAGAAACTTTCCTTATAATCGTTAAATTCAACAATGTGAATCTAAAAATATTTCCTTTAATTTTTTCGGATACTAGGTCAAATTTAAGAAATTGATTGCAAGGCGATTTTTCAATTAAGTTTACTTCAGAAAAAATCTTTTTGATCCAAATTCAAATCTAAATTCAAATAACCTATTTAGAAACAGTGATTTTGAGTACAATTTGCAAGAAAATAGCCTTCTGGACATATCTGGGGAGCAGAAATATTTTCTTGGGAGTGAATTTCAAAATAACCTTATTTTGATATAAGTAAAGATAAAATGATTCTTTTGAAAGAATATATAATTTGTGAAAATCATGCCAGAGTGGTACTATATATGACCATATTGCCTAATATTGTACATACTAATCAAATAATTTCATTAAATCGAGAAAACTAACAATTTTTCTAAAAACCGTGATTTTTCATAAATTTTGAATTAATTTCGAATATTTTTTGATTCCCAACAGATATATAATCAACAAAAGTATTGAGTAAACAGAGCTTGCACAGTATAAGATTAACATACATTTCTTGGAGCCTACCATGAGGAAGTATCCCGTGTTTAATAACCTTGCTTTCAAACGTTTTTTCTAAAATCAAAATAAAATTCTAGAATTGAATTTTTTTTCAAAAATTTAATTCTTCACTTGATCATAAAAGAAAAATTGAAGTTTATCTTATAAGAGTTTTCTGTAACAACGCTCCAAAGTATAGCCTCCTGAAAGGCACTAGGCCTCGGCGGAATTTTTTTTATATGCTTCGGAGGTAAGAACACAAATGAGGTCAAATGTTATTCATGAATTTTGCACTGAAATACACTTACAATTTTCCAGGAAATGTTGATATCTTCCTGCAATTTCCAGGAGGCAATGCACGACATGCCAAGCCCATATCTACCAGTTTGTACGTATCAACCTCTCTCTATGGAAGGCTCCTACCTTCGTTTCAATCAAAACTCATTCCCGTCAAGCTTTAACTTTCTTTCTTGCTCTAAATGCGCGTAAAGAGGTTGCAAATTTTTTTCAAATGTCTTAAGCCCTAGTTTCTCGGGCGGATGTGACAAATCACTCAGACAATGTTTATGGCTCCGGTGAATCAATCTAAGGCCCATTTTGTTTCATCATCTCTATCAATTTCAGAGGAATCTAAAGTTGAAATAAATAATGGGTTCTACTAGAACTTTCTGGATAAGCAATCACAAAAAATTTGGCAATTTGAAATTTTCAAAGCTTTTAATTCTGTGTTCTATCTCAAACGATGTGAGCAATCCAAGAAAATTTGGGAAGACTCGTCAGTGACGAGTGCGTCACCTCAAATTATTATTCGGGTTTTTTTTAGTTCTTAAGAAAATTTTAATTCAAATAAACTATCGTTCGCTCATATGAACAAGCGTCACTTCAACTTGGTCTATTCAATCTGAGGCTTGAGTGAAAGAAATTTTTACTGCGATTTTTGGTTGATTTGGTTCTGAAAGTTTTGTCCGATTTTCTGCCACATTTATCTTCAATCTCTCTTGTAGGGTCATATTTCAGAAAAATCTTTAAGCTTGTTAAGAATTCTGCGGCATTTAAAAAATTAAAAAAAAATCAACAAGTTCTTTTCTGCCATCTCGCCCTTTAAAAAGTTATGTGAACAAGTTCAATCAGTAATATCTCGATTTCTTTTAAGTAAAATAACTCCTCGACCGGAAATATTTTCAAAACTTAAAATGATTTCGATTAATTTATTTTCTGCGCTTGATGTGTATAAATGTGTATAAAAAAGTAATATAAATTGAATTTACGCTCGAGAGAACAGGCTATTTTCCAGAATATGCCTTTGTATCGAATAAATCAAACAGCATTTTTTAAGAATTTACCCCCAACAAAAGCCAGTGTTTAGAATAATCTTGTTATGAAATATGCTGAGTAGTCAAGTTCTTTTTAACTGATTTAATTACTGGTATCCAGTTAAAAATCATCTTATATCGCTTTATTACACTTTGGTAATAAATGAAGGTGAATTAGCCAAATTTAATAAAATTCGGTTTTGAAAACGACTCATCCCGACTAAATTATTAAAGCTCAAACTGAGCCAAAAAATTAGAAAAAAAATAATTGGAAAAAAATAAGGGTCCGAATCAGACCATTGTGTTCCCCATTTTTTAACAAAATCTGATTATTAGACAATTTCAGTACTCAGAAAAAAGAAAAACTTGGTACGAGTTCCTACACCAATTTTGTTTTTTGTTATTCAATAGATGCTCAGTTTAGCTATCGAAAAACTTAATCGGATAAGTCGTTTTCAAAAAGCTGAATTTTATGAAAATTTTGGCTAATTCACCTTCATTTATTAACCAAAGTGTGATAAAGGATATAAGTAGGGTTGCGCACAGTGGAATTTTCGACTTTAAACCAGGGGTTTAACTAAAAACCAAAATGAACTTCTAGGGCAGATTTTAAAACTAAGAAATATGATCGAGAAAAATTTTATTTACGGAGAATGTTGCGGGCATTCAAGGTTTTTATGGTTAAACTGAAAATTTGAAGGTGTCTAGATCTTCTATAAGTTCATTTTAATTTCATCGTAAATTCAGGTAATTTCGAGTCGTAAATTACGACAGCAACAAAAGGAAAATTCACGTTCCAGCCCGTTCAAGCTAAATTTTTTTCGTGTTTAAATTTTAAAAACCCGCAACTTTGTCAAAATTTGGGGAAAAATCTGAAAATCCGCCTACGTCATTTTTCAACTTCATTTATTTTGGAATTTTTTTTAAATATATCTTTCTTTCATTCTGGAAAAGTTCCAGTAATGAAATTACGATAATTATATTGATATCGAAAACTCCAAGTTAAATAAAAAAAATAGAAAATTTGGAAGTGTATATTGACACCAAATGCGGAAAAATTTTTATTCTCAAAAATCTTTTTTTCATGATTTTTCATCCGGAATGCTATGATATAAGACCACAAATTGGGTAATTTCCTAAGTTAAATGTTGTTAAATTTGTTTTCGATATCTCAATCAGTGCGGAGTGTGGATTTGGTGCATTTTGGGTTGAATTATAATATGTGGATTAAGGGCTCTTAACCGACAGATCGTGACTATTTGAAAAATGCAGAATCTAGCATTTTGATTGCTTGATCAGCCCGAATCTGACAAATGAATCGGCTTATTTTTCAATCCAGGTTTTGATTTGGTGCTAGTATCCCGCGTTGTTTGTATCATTCAAATAGTCACGATCTGTCAACTGAGGGCCCTTGAACATCAAGTTACAAAATATACTATGTATTACGGTTACCAATAACGAGGCCTCCTGGAGATTTTTGCCTTTCGGTGTATAAAAAAGGCCTTCTAAATCTAGCTTCTAAATCCTCACCTGCGCAGGCAAAAGCACAACAAAACTAGTAAGCTCTCATGGTTGTCGGATGTGCATAAAATACAACATTGCATTGACTACTGCATTGGATGAGCAATACAAAATTGGTGAATTTCTCAAAATATTATTTATTTTGATCTCTGTGTTTCAAAACACTGTTGCACAGGTGGGAGTTGAATAAAAAAAAATGACAATAGCGCAAGAAAGAGTGGCAATTTGGATGAAAATGAGTCATCTCCAAGGATAATTAAATTTCCCTGACTACCACAGCTCATAGAATTGCGCAAAAAATAAAAACTCAGATTGTGCTCCATATCCTGTTCAACCCTTTGAATCAAAAACGAATTTTGTATTCTACATACGTAGTTGTACAATACGTATTGTACAATACAAAATCGTTTTTGATTCAAAGGGGTGGAACAGGATTTTAATAACCAACAAATCGTCAAATTAGGTCATTTGGATGAGCATAAAATTCAATTTTTAATACGCCGCACACAGGCTATTTAAATACTAAGGGAAATTGCTCTGTGATTCTGATTCATTCCTAAGTAAATTTTGCTGGTCGATTCATCAAAAAATATTAGTAGTTGTTATAAGATCCCTCATAGCACCCTGATATTTACTGTGCAGCGCTAAGTTCAAGGTGAATAATTCTCTATAATAACTTAGATTTATGAGCCAACTTTGAATCATCAATAGCCAAAAATCGCAGAAAAATTGCAAACAATGATCGGTTTCAATGTAAATGTTCGAAATCTATTTAAAAAAATTATGGTCCATTTTCATCACTCTTACTCAGAATGCTAGCTTGAATTAAAGTTAATCCTTGTTTCTGTAGACCACTTCCTAACGATTAGAACCGCAAATTCTGATAAAACAGAAATCAAACGAATTCAACGATTAATTAGCCGATTATTCAGTTTTCGAAATATCAAAATGTACAGTTTTCAAGGTCAAAGTCATGAAACTATGCTTGAGTGAAGTTGATGCATAAATTTTGCTAGAAATCTTCTAATTTTATCAAATTTCCAATCCAATTAAGTAAATAAAGTCGTTGACTTTTCGACCGTATAATTCCTTTCAAATAAATTAATTTGGTTTATTAAAAACCCATGATACAGAAATAACTTAGTTTATACAGTATTTTCTATGCCTCAAAAGATCTCACATGTAGAGTCTAACCTGTCTAATTTGCGTTCCCGAGTTCGAATCTCATTAAAACCACATAAACTGGAATCATTGTTCAATCTGTATTGACTAGGCCATTTCTGTATCACCGGTTTGTAATAAACCAAGTAACTATGGAATTAAGGGCCCTGGTTGACAGATCGTGACTATTGATTGATCAAACAACGCGGGATACTAGCATTCAATCAAAACCCTGGATGCAGAATAGGCCGAGTTTCATGCTCAATTTGCTGATCAACCAATCGATACTTCTATTCCGCCATTTTTTAATAAGTCATGATTTGTCGGTTTAAGGTGCTTAATCATATCTTTTCTCAACCTAAAGTCCTACTAATGTTTACTATCTCTATAGCTTGTGTTCGAATCCCATTAATATTTCTAGTGATTGTCTTGAGTATGGATGCTTGATATTGTGACGCGAAAGTTGATCGGTGTGTAATCACTCAAGCAATCACTAAGACAATCCTAATACAACATTGTTGGATTCGAACACGCGTTGTTAGAAATAGTAAGCATTTTTAAGATGGACTTAATTGGGAAAGATATAAAAACCTTGTACGGTGAATTTAAAAAATTCATCATTTTATTTATAGTACAACTAGGCTGTGTTTCGTCGGAAATTTTCGTTTCTGCAATGGCAATTATCTGACCTGAAACCGAAAAAACAAAAATTTTTCATAAGTTACCACACAACCTCAATAATAGCGATTAAAAAGTGTCTTTTATTTTTTCTAGAACATCTCAGGCAATCATTTTAATATATGAAAAATAATTGCCTTCCATTTCTACACAAAGACAATAAACGAAAAGCTTTTTATTTCTTAGTTTTCGAGTAAACCTTATTTTCTCTTTTTTTATGACATTTTTTAGGATTTTGAGATAAAAAGGTCAGTTTTAGGGTTATTCCCATTTTTTGAAAATTGTTTTTTTCTCAAAATATGTGAAATTATTTGAATAGTATTGACAAAAAAACCACCGGCGGAAAAAATATTAAAAAAAAATTTCAGTAATCAACTAATTTTCCAATAATAGCGATTACGTCAAAACTGTCTCAACTTTTTTCTAGAACCTCACAGACTCTCGCTTCTTTCAGAAAAAACATTCGCCCACAATTTTAGATATAGAGAAATTTGTATAAAATATGTTAGTGAGAGAAACTGTTCGAAATAAGGTATTTCTAAAATAGGCTTGTTTTTTAGCTCCCAATTTCTAGATAAACCGCGGACGGCTAAGTACAACTCATATTTATTTACGTTTCGATTATTATCATTTTTAAGATCAAACAGAAAATCAGTAAAATATAAACATCAGATTTAGTCAATTTCAAGTTTGAGGAAATAAAAAATATAACGCAAAAACATTCGGTCGAACATCGGAGGCTAACTTCCAAATTCGGACCAAATGTTTTTTGCAGCGAAATAAATATTAATTTTCGAATCGTCGAAAAAATATTTTGATCGACCCATAATAGACTAGATATCTCAAACTGTTTTTTTACTGCTTTTTAAGTTAAATTTAACTTCCAAAAGCAATTGGTTCATTTTCCATGTTTAATTGAAATTTAGTTTTTTTGTGCGCAACCCTAAAAATACCCCATAAATTATGGCCCTAATTTTAATTGAAATAGTAGCTTATTTCAAAACTTTTCGTAATTAATAAATTTTGTAACATTTTTGGAAAATAATTAAACTTACGGTACGTCAATTTCTTTAAAAAAAAAATTTGCTCACTTCAAAATTATTATAAATAATATCAAATCAAACCTTTTTATATATATCTCTCGATATCAAAGTTATATTTCTAATTTTCAATTACAAAGCTCAAAAATCTCACAAGCCTACAAACTGATCCCAGGCTTAAATTGGGATTTGTTTTTAATTAGTATTGTCGACTTCAAAGATGCAAAAAGGGCAACAATGGCTCAAGCCAAAAATTACAAAAACTTTTGAGATCAAAAAATATTTTCTTCGGATAAGCTTTTGTGTTCAGGGTCTGAGCCACTTGATTTAGCGTCAAGGCTGAGCCTTGGATTAGATGCGGTGGCTGTATTGTTTTAGTATTTGTTCAAGAATGAATGGGAAATTTTTGTCTTCCTAATGGAGAATAAAATAACCTTCGCAAATCCGCGACAAAAAAAATAATGACACTATAAAGTAACCTCTGAAAGCCCCTGTGGTTCGGGAAAAGACCTGAATAGTAATGTGTAATCACTTATTGTATTCAAAGAGCCAAATTGGACGTATTATAGACGATAAAACAAAATATTCACCATATAAACTAATCACTGAGATTTCACTGTAATGATCATTGTTTTTTCACATAATGATTTTGGTAAATAGTAATTCGTCAAAATGAATCGTTGAAAATCTGAAATTTGATTTTTTCAAATATAAGGAATCTTTTGCCTAAGAATTGTCTTGGCATCTTTTTCAGCGTTAAATTCATCGCGAAACGCATTATATCATGGTTTATGCAAAGATTATTCAATTTAAGGCAAAAAACTTTTTATCGAAATAGTGCCATTTAGAAAAAATTTCTCGTCTAAACAAGTAACCCTTATTTTTGTTTGTTTTGAATATTGAGTTTGGCCTGAAAACGATTTGAAAAAGTTGAAATTTTCATTTTTGACGAATTAAAATTTACCCCTAATTGATTTTGTTATGTTAAAGGGTTCAAACCTAATCTTAACAGGGGATTTTTGTGTGTGCTGTTCAATACTGCTCTGAGTGAGAAGGTTAGTTATTGAAATACGACGGTTTAAAAAATGTTAGTAAATAATGTGAGAGAAAACTTAGGTCAAGCGACTACATGTATATTTTCATAAATATTTCGACCGTTCGAAAATCGACTGAATATGATTCGGTATTTTCTCTAAATCAGTAAAATTCTAGTGATACCAACTTTGAGCTATTTGAATGATCTTGGATTTTTCACGAAGAGCTGTTGAAAAATTATTAACGCCTATGAAAACTCTTTGAAGATAGGAAGCTAGAAAATATATTTTACTTGAAATCAAATATTTCGTTAGCCATTATCGCGCATCAAATAAATCTTTTTTGCTATTTCATGTGATTAGTCATATAAATTGGTCGATAGAAATTCAACAGAATAAAGTAACTTCATCTGAAAATATAGAACGGTCATTTTTACCGGAATTTAAAAGCAGTTACGGAGTTAAATTTCCCTATCGCTTTTTTCATCTTTAAATTTTTATTTTACGGTACAATATTTACCGTTTTTTGTCGTTTGTTTTTGCGACCCGGAGTTTTCCTAGATTTCGCCTTAAATATCTACAAAATTTATTCTTACAAGCTAAACACTTTTGCTATTTTTGAAACAATTACTATTTTTTGAAAAAGTTGGAAAAATTCCTATTTTTGATGAATTGTTTATCTATAATTATTTGTAGATGAAATTTTAACTCGTCTGAAAATATTTTGAGTTATTTATTCTTCGCTTCCTCAAACTTACTGGTCTATGCATACAATATTTATACTGATAATTTAAAATTGAGGATATAAGCAAGCTAAATAAATATGTTAACATCAGTCAAAACTGATAATACTAATCGCTAAAAGTAATTTTTGCCTCTTTAGCGACCCTTTGTTATAATTGGCAAAAAGTTGCTCACACGTTAATTACAGCGGGGTGCGGCGGTATAGTTAGAAAGTTCGTCGCCAAAACCCGGACTATACGCGTAATCTAACTTATACGCGTATTTTCTAACTATACGCGTACTTCTGGAAAATGTGCTCTGATTGGTCAAATTGAACAATATTAGAGTTAAAAATTGCGTTAAAATATGGTCAAAGAAAGAATTTTTGTGTGATTTAAGGTAATTTTACATATTCTAGACTAGATTAGTGGTATTTATAAATTTGATTTCATCCAAAAAATGAAATAAAGTAAATTAAAAAAAAACATGAATTAAAGAAGATTTCAAAGAAAAAAATAAGACCACTGCTGATTGGCCAATTTAAACAGTATCTAGAGTTTATACATGTAATTGAGTTAAGGGTGGTCAGAGTAAGAATTTTTGGTGATTTTAAAATTAATTTTTCGTTACAAATCTTCTAAGATGTACACATGAAATGTATTGACTTGAAAACATGTTTTTAATTGTTGAAATACCGCACTTCATTGGTCAATCTGAACATGTTTTTTAAAAAAATGTATTTTTCATTGTCGCCCGACAGGAGAATCTTGGTCTGAAAATCTGGTGAAAACGCCTATCTTTTGCCTAGGAGTTTGAAAAAAAGCCCTATCTTTTCTTATATACTCATACGCCGCACGCCAGGAAACGAATATTTATTTTTCAAAAGCGTAGGTTTGCGGAGGCTTACGTAGTTTATCTCGGGTTCCAACTATACGCGTATAACTATACGCCGCACCCCGCTGTAAAAGGGAATTAAGCAAAGAAACAGTTCACATTTTGAACTTTTGAATTCTCTTATTTTGAAAGTTCAATCTAAAATTAAACTACATGTACAACTTTCTGTAAGTTGCTTGTAATTTATCTAAATTTCAAGAATAAATATAACAAATTTGAAAATAAAAATTTCGTATTTACATTTTTTTTTAATTTTTTCCGATTTAAATAATTTTACTTAACCTTGTAGCACAGTGCCACAATTGTGGCTCAAGCATACCCTAAAATCATACCAAAAGGCAAAAAAACGGGATCGTAGAATCTTTCTGTTGAATAGATCATAGAGAATTATCATTTCGGTTCCCAAAAAATTAAATTTTTTTCGAATGTTTGGTTTCGATATTACGGCGAGTTGATTTATTAGGTATTGTCGCCTATGTTCACTTCCGGAGAAATTATTTCGGAACAGACATAAAATACAAATGTGAGATTTGCCAGTTTTTAGGAAAGTGTTTGTGCATGCATAACAGTCAAAATAAACATTTATTGTATCTCTGGCCAGATTTTTTTATTGGCAGTGCAATTTTTTGATTTTCAACTTCAAGTATCCCATGAAAAATTTATTAATAATAAAAAAATGAATTTAAGCAATCAAAAATTGTCCAAGTTGTACTTCATTACCATATCCATTTGAAATAATAAAAAAAGTGTATAAATTGCTTTGTATAGGGAAAGATAATATTTGTCAACAAAATTAATTTCTCCGGAAGTGAAACATAGGCGACAAATCCTAATAAATCAACTCGCCGTAATACTGGAACCAAACATTCGAAAAAAAATTTAATTATTTTTTGGGAACCGAATGATAATTCTCTATGATCTATTCAACAGAAAAGATTCTACGATCCCGTTTTTTGCCTTTTTGGATGATTTTAGGTATGCTTGAGCCACAATTGTGGCACTGTGCTCACAAGGGTTAAGTAAAAATTATTTAAATCGGAAAAAATTAAAAAAAAATGTAAATACGAAATTTTTATTTTCAAAATTTGTTAATTTGATTTCTTGAAAATTTTAGATAAAATTACAAGCTAACATTACAGAAAGTTGTACATGTAGTTTAATTTTAGATATTGAACTTTTCAAAATAAGAGAATTCAAAAGTTCAAAATGTGAACTGTTTCTTTGCTTGATATTCCCTTTTNAGTTAGAATTACGCGTATAGTCCGGGGTTTTGGGCGACGAACTTTCTAACTATACGCCGCACCCCGCTGTAATTAACGTGTGAGCAACTTTTTGCCAATTATATACAAAAGGGTCGCTAAAGAGCAAGAATTACTTTTAGCGATTAGTATTATCAGTTTTGACTGATGTTTACATATTTAATTTATGCTTGCTTATATCCTGCAATTTTAAATTATCAGTATAAATTATTGTATGCAAGACAGTAAGTTTGAGGAAGCGAAGAATAAATAAACTTCAAATATTTTCAGACGAGTTAAAATTTCATCTACAAATAATTATAGATAAAAACAATTCATCAAAAAAAATAGGAATTTTTCCAACTTTTTTCAAAAAATAGTAATTTTTGATTCAAAAATAGCAAAAGTGTTTAGCTTGTAAGAATAAAGAATTTTATTGTGCATATTTAAGGCCGATAAATCTATGAGAAACTCCGGGTCGCAAAAACAAACGACAAAAAAACGGTAAAATTTGTACCGTAAAAATAAAAATTTAAAGATGAAAAAAAGCGATAGGGAAATTTATACTCCGTAACTGCTTTTAAATTCCGGTAAACATGACCGTTCTATATTTTCAGATGAAGTTACTTTATTCTGGGTTGAATTTCTCATAGACGGACCCAATTTATATGACTAAATTCACATGAAATAGCAAAAAAGATTTATTTGATGCGCGATAATGGCTAACGAAAATATTTGATTTCAAGTAAAATATATTTTCTGAGTCTTCCTATTCATTCAAAGAGCTTTCATAGGCGTTAATAATTTTTCAACAGCTCATTCGTGAAAATTCCAAGATCATTTCAAATAGCTCAAAGTTGGTATCACTAGAAATTTTTACTGATTTAGAGAAAATACCGAATATATTCAGTCGATTTTCGAACGGTCGAAATATTATTATGGAAATATACATGTAGTCGCTTGACCTAAGTTTTCTTCTCACATTATTTAACTAACATTTTTTAAACCGTCTATTTCAATAACTAACCTTCTCACTCAGAGCAGTATTGAAACCAGCACACACAAAATCCCTGTTTAAGATTAGGTTTTGAACCCCTTTAACATAACAAATCAATTAGGGGTAAATTTTAATTCGTCAAAAAATGAAAATTTTCAACTTTTCAAATCGTTTTCAGGGCCAAACTTCAATATTCAAAACAACAAAAATAAGGGTTTTACTTGTTTAGACGAGAAATTTTTTTCTAAATGGCACTATTTCGATAAAAAGTTTTTTAGCCTTAAATTGAATAATCTTTGGCATAAACCCATGATATAATGCGTTTTGCGATGAAATTTAACGCTGAAAAAGATTGCCAAGACAATTCCTGGGCAAAAGATTTCCTTATATTTGAAAAATCAAATTTCAGATTTTCAACGAATTACATTTTTGACGAATTACTATTTACTCAAAATCATTATGTGAAAATAACAATGATCATTACAGTGAAATCTCAGTTATTAGTTTATTATGGTGAAATATTTTGTTTTAATCGTCTTATAATACGTCCAATTTGGACTCTTTGAATACAATAAGTACTTACACATTACTATTCAGGTCTTTTCCCAGAACCACAGGGGCTTTCAGAGGTTACTTTATAGTGTCATTATTTTTTTGTCGCGGATTTGCGAGGTTATTTTATTCTCCATTAGGAAGACAAAAAATTTCCCATTCATTCTCTTGAACAAAATACTAAAACAATACACCACCCAGCATCTAATCCAAGGCTCAGCCTTGACGCTAAATCAAGTGGCTCAGACCCTGAAACAAAAAGCTTATCCAGAAGAAAATATTTTTTTGATCTCAAAAGGTTTTTTGTAATTTTTGGCTTGAGCCATTGTTGCCCTTTTTGCATCTTTGAGTCGACAATACTACTATAAAAACAAAATCCCAATTTAACGACTGTGGGATCAGTTTTGTAGGCTTTTGAGATTTTTGGAGCCGTTTTGTGATGAAAATTAGAATTATTAACTTTGATATCGAGAGATTATATTAAAATCAGGTTTGATTTGATATTATTTATATAAATTTTGAAGTGAGCAAATTTTTTTTTAAAGAAATTGACGTACCGTAAGTTTAATTATTTTCCAAAAATGTTACAAAATTTATTAATTACGAAAAAGTTTATGAAAATAAGGCTATCTATTTCAAATTAAAAATTAGGGCCCATAATTTATGGGGTATTTTTAGGGTTGCGCACAAAAAAACTAAATTTCAATTAAACATGGAAAAATGAACCAATTGCTTTCTGGAGTTAAAACTTTTAACTTAAAAAGCAGTAAAAAAACAGTTTTGAGATATCTAGTCTATTATGGGGTCGATCAAAAAATAAATTTTTTCGACGATTCGAAATTAATTATTTATTTCGCTGCAAAAAACATTTGGTCCGAATTTGGCAAGTTGAGCCTCCGATGTTCGGACCGAATGTTTTTTGCGTTATATTTTTTATTTCTCAAACTTGAAATTGACTAAATAACTGATGTTTTAATATTTTACTGATTTTCTGTTTGATCTTAAAAATGATAATTAATCGAAACGTAAATAAATAATGAGTTGTACTTAGCCGTCCGCGGTTTATCTAGAAATTGGAGCTAAAAAACAGCCTATTTTAGAAATACCTTATTTCGAACAGTTTCTCTCACTAACATATTTTATACAAATTTCTCTATATCTAAAATTGTGAGGCGAATGTTTTTTTCTGAAGAAGCGAGAGTCTGTGAGGTTCTAGAAAAAAGTTTGAGACAGTTTTGACGTAATCGCTATTATTGGAAAATTAAGTTGATTACTGAAATTTTTTTTTAATATTTTTTCCGCCGGGCTGGTTTTTTTCGTCAATACTATTCAAATAATTTCACATATTTTGAGAAAAAACAAATTTTTCAAAAAAACTGGGAATAACCCTAAAACTGACCTTTTTTATCTCAAAAATCCCTAAAAAAATGTCATAAAAAAGAGAGAAATAAGGTTTACTCGAAAACTAAGAAATAAAAAGCTTTTCGTTTAATTGTCTTTGTGTAGAAATGTAAGGCAATTTATTTTTCATATATATAAAATGATTGCCTGAGATGTTCTAGAAAAAATAAAAGACACTTTTTAATCGCTATTATTTGAGGTTGTGGTAACTTATGAAAAACTTTTTTGTTTTTTCGGTTTCAGGTCAGAAATAATTGCCATTGCAGAAACGAAAAATTTCCGACGAAACACAGCCTAGTTGTACTATAAAATATAAAATGATGAATTTTTTTAAATTCACCGTATAACAAAGGTTTTTATATCCCTTTCCCAATTTAAGTCCATCTTAAAAATGCTTACTATTTCTACAACGCGTGTTCGAATCCAACAAATGTTGTATTAGTGATTGTCTTAGTGATTGCTTGAGTGATTACACACCGATCAACTTTCGCGGTCACAATATCAAGCATCCATACTCAAGACAATCACTATGAAAATATTAATGGGATTCGAACACAAGCTATAGAGATAGTAAACATTTTTAGTAGGACTTAGGTTGAGAAAAAGATATGGATTAAGGACCTTAAACCGACAAATCATGACTATTTAAAAAATGCAAAATACGAGCATTCGATTGGTTGATCAGCCCAAATCTGAGCAATGAAATCGGCCTATTCTGCAATCCAGGGTTTTGACTGAATGCTAGTATCCCGCGTTGTTTGTATCAATCAAATAGTCACGATCTGTCAACCAAGGGCCCTTAATCCATATGGTTACTTGGTTTATTACAAACCCGTGATACAGAAATGGCCTAGTCAATACAGATTGAACAATGATTCCAGTTTATGTGGTTTTAATGAGATTCGAACTCGGGACCAAATGACTCAACATTTAGACCAGGTGTAGACTCTACACTGTAAAGATCGTTTTGGAGCAGTAGAAAATCTGTATAAACTAAGTTATTTCTGTATCATGGGTTTTTAATAAACCAAATTAATTTATTTGAAAGGAAATTTATACGGTCGAAAAGTCAACGACTTATTTACTTAATTGGATTGGAAATTTGATAAAAATTAGAAGTATTTCTAGCAAAATTTATGCATCAACTTCACTCAAGCTTAAGTTTCATGACTTTGACCTTGAAAACTGTACATTTTGATATTTCGAAAACTGAATAATCGGCTAATTAATCGTTGAATTCGTTTGATTTCTGTTTTCATCAGAATTTGCGGTTCTAATCGTTAGGAAGTGGTCTACAGAAACAAGGATTAACTTTAATTCAAGCTAGCATTCTGAGTAAGAGTGATGAAAATGGACCATATTTTTTTTTAAATAGATTCGAACATTTACATTGAAAACGATCATTGTTTGCAATTTTTTCTGCGATTTTTTGCTATTGATGATTCAAAGTTGGCTCATAAATCTAAGTTTATTATAGAGAATTATTCACCTTGAACTTAGCGCTGACAGGTAATATCATGAGGGATCTTTATAACAACTACTAAATATTTTTTGATGAATCGACCAGCAAAATTTACTTAGGAAATGAATCAGAATTTCAAGAGCAATTTCCCTTAGTATTTAATGAGACCTTGTGTGCGGTCGTATTAAAAATTGAATTTTATGCATCATCCAAATGACCTAATTTGACGATTTGTTTGGTTAATTAAATCCTGTTCCAACCCCTTTGAATCAAAAACGATTTTGTATTGTACAATACGTATTGTACAACTACGTATTGTAGAATACAAAATCGTTTTTGATTCAAAGGGGTTGGAACAGGATATGGAGCACAATCTGAGTTTTTATTTTTTGCGCAATTCTATGAGCCTGTGGGCTAGTCAGGGAAATTTAATTATACGCTTGGAGATGACTCATTTTCATCCAAATTTGGCCACTCTTTTCTTGCGCTATTGTCATTTTTTTTTATTCAACTCCCACCTGTGCAACAGTGTTTTGAAACACAGAGATCAAAATAAATGAATATTTTTGAGAAATTCACCAATTTTTTATTGCTCAGCCAATGCAGTAGTCAAATGCAATTTTGTATTTTATGCACATCCGAAACCATGAGAGCTTACTAGTTTTGTTGTGCTTTTGCCTGCGCAGGTGAGGATTTAGAAGCTAGGATTTAGAAGGCCTTTTTTATACAACCAGAATGGCAAAAAATCTCCAGGAGGCCTCGTTATTGGTAAACCGTATACATAGTATATTTTATTTTGAACTTGATGTTCAAGGGCCCTCAGTTGACAGATCGTGACTATTTGAATGATACAAACAACGCGGGATACTAGCACCAAATCAAAAACCTGGATTGAAAAATAAGCCGATTTCATTTGTCAGATTCGGGCTGATCAAGCAATCAAATGCTAGGATTCTGCATTTTTCAAATAGTCACGATCTGTCGGTTAAGAGCCCTTAATCCACATATTATAATTCAACCCAAAATGCACCAAAATCTCACACTCCGCACTGATTGAGATATCGAAAACAAATTTAACAACATTTAACTTAGGAAATTACCCAATTTGTGTCTTATATCAATAGCATTCCGGGATGAAAAATCATGAAAAAAAGATTTTTTTGAAATAAAAAATTTTTCCGCCATTTGGTGGTCAAATAATGCACTTCCAAATTTTCTATTTTTTTTATTTAACTTGGAGTTTTCGATATCAAATATAAATTATCGTTAATTTTCATTACTGGGAACTTTTCCAGAATGAAGAGAAGATATATTTAAAAAAAAATTTCCAAAATAAATGAAGTTGAAAAATTACGTAGGCGGATTTTCAGATTTTTCCCAAAATTTTGACAAAAGTTGGGGTTTTTAAAAATTTAAACACGAAACAAATTTTAGCTTGAACGGGCTGGAACGTGAATTTTCCTTTTGTTGCTGGTCGTAAATTACCTGAATTTTACGATGAAATTAAAATTGAATTATAGAAAGATCTAGGACACCTTCAAATTTTCAGTTTAAACATAAAAACCTTGAAATGCCCGCAACATTCTCCCGTAAATAAAATTTTTCTCGATAATTTTCTTAGTTTTAAAATTCTGCCCTAGAAGTTCATTTTGGTTTTTAGTTAAAACCCCTGGTTTAAAAGTCGAAAATTCCACTGTGCGCAACCCTACTTATATCCCTTTATCACACTTTGGTTAATAAATGAAGGTGAATTAGCCAAAATTTTCATAAAATTCAGCTTTTGAAAACGACTTATCCGATTAAGTTTTTCGATAGCTCAAACTGAGCATCTATTGAATAAAAAAAATACAAAAATTGGTCGGAATCGTACCATTTTTTTCTTTTTTTCTGAGATTACTGAAATTGTCTAATAATCAGTTTTTGTTAAAAAAAATGGGAAACAATGGTCTGATTCGGACCAATTTTTTTTTCAATTTATTTTTTTCTAATTTTTTGTGCTCAGTTTGAGCTATTTAATAATTTAGTCGGATGAGTCGTTTTCAAAAACCGAATTTTATTAAAATTTTGGCTAATTCACCTTCATTTATTAACCAAAGTGTAATAAAGCGATATAAGATGATTTTTAACTGGATACCAGTAATTAAATCAGTTAAAAGAACTGACTACTCAGCATATTTCATAACAAAGATTATTCTAAAACCTGGCTTTTGTTGGGGGTAAATTCTTAAAAAATGCTGTTTGGATTTATTCGATACAAAGGGCAATTCTGGAAAATAGCCTGTTCTCTCGAGCGTAAATTCAATTTATATTACTTTTTTATACACATTTATACACATCAAGCGCAGAAAATAAATTAATCGAAAATCATTTTAAGTTTTTGAAATATTTCCGGTCGAGGAGTTATTTTACGCGTTAAAGAAATCGAGATATACTGATTTGACTTTGTTCACATACTTTTTAAAAGGGCGAGATGGCAACGAAAAGGAACTTGTTGAATTTTTTTTTTAATTTTTTAAATGCCGCAGAATTCTTAACAAGCTTGAAGATTTTTCTGAAATATGACCCTACAAGAGAGATTGTAAGATAAATTGGGCAGAAAAATCGGACAAAACTTTCAGAAACCAAATCAACAAAAATCTGCAGTAAAAATTTCATTTCACTCAAGCCTCAGAATTGAATAGACCAAGTTGAAGTGACGCTTGTTCACATGAGGAAACGATAGTTTATTTGAATTAAAAATTTTCTTAAGAACTAAAAAAAACCCGAATAATAATTTGAGGTGACGACTCGTCACTGACGAGTCTTCCCAAATTTTCTTGGATTGCTCACATCGTTTTGAGATAGAACAACCAAGTAAAAAGCTTTGAAAATTTTAAATTGTCCAAAATTTTTTTGATTGCTTATCCAGAAAGTTCTAGTAGAAACCCATTAATTTATTTCAACTTTAGATTCCCTCTGAAATTGATAGAGATGATGAAACAAAATGGGCTTTAGATTGATTCACCGGAGCCATAAACATTGTTCGTGAGTGATTTGTCACATCCGCCGTACGAAACCTAAGGGGCTTAAAAGACATTTGAAAAAAATTGCAACCTCTTTACGGCGCACTTTAGAGCAAGAAAAGAAAGTTAAAGCTTGACGGGAATGAGTTTTGATTGAAACAGAAGGTAGGAGCCTTCCATAGAGAAGAGGTTGATACGTAAAAACTGGTAGAATATGGCTTGGCATGTCGTGCATTGCCTCCTGGAAAATTGCAGGAAGATATCAACATTTCCTGGAAAATTGTAAGTGTAATTTCAGTGCAAAAATTTCATGAATAACATTTTGACTCATTTGTGTTCTTAACCCTCCGAAGCATATAAAAAAAAGTTCCGCCGAGGCCTAGTAGCCTTTCAGGAGGCTATACTTTGAGCGTTGTTTACAGAAAACTCTTATAAGATAAACCTTCAATTTTTCTTTTATGATCAAGTTGAAGAATTAAATTTTTGAAAAAAAAATTTCATATTCTAGAAATTTTATTTTGAATTTTAGAAAAAAACGTTTGAAAAGCAAGGTTAATTAAACCACGTGATACTTCCTCATGGTAGGCTCCAGGAAATGTATGTTAATCTTAATAACTGTGCAGAGCTCTGTTCTACTCAATACTATTCTTTGATTGACTATATCTGTTGGGAATCAAAAAATATTCGAAATTAAGTTCAAAATATTTATGAAAAAATCACGTTTTTAGGAAAAAAATTGTTAGTTTTCTCGATTTAATGAAATTATTTGATTATTATTACAATATTAAGGCAAATATGGTATAATAGTACCACTCTGGCATGATTTTCACAAATTATATATTCTTTCAAAAGAAATCATTTTATCTTTACTTATATCAAAATAAGGTATTTTGAAATTTCACTCCCAAGAAAATATTTCTGCTCCAGATATGTCCAGAAGGCTAATTTTTCTTGCAAATTGTACTCAAAACACTTTTCTAAAAACTGGTTTATTTGAAATTTTAATTTGAAATTTGGATCAAAAAGTATTTTTTCTGAAGTAAAACTTAATCGAAAAATCGCCTTTCAATCAATTTGTCTTAAAATTTGAACCTAGTATCCGAAAAAAATTAAAGGAAATATTTTTAGATTCACATTGTTGAATTTTAAAACGATTCATAAGGAAAAGTTTCTGCAATCATTTTTTCCATCATTTTTGGCTGATTTAAAGTGGCTTTAGACTTCCAAAAGGCTATATGCCTCGGAGGGTTTAACTATCAGAATTTTCTTTATTTTTTCATTTTTTATTTTAATTTTTATTCCAATTTTTATGTAAGAATACTGATTAAATAATGAATTTTGATTATTAAAATTATATTTGAATACTGTATAAGCCCAGAAGCTAAATTTTGCTTGAGCGAATGTGAAGAAATTTCAAAGTAGTTAACAAATTCCGTCGGTGGAGCTTGAGCATATAATAGTTTTCACTGAATTCATATATATCGTCTAAACGATCACTTTTGTGGCAAATTGGATAAAAACTAATTTTTAATTGTTTCACGTCAATATTAATTGGACTAATAATAAGATGAACTGAATAAATTGATAAAAAAATTCTACTAGAATCTATATCACTCGTGAAACGAGCATGAATAAAAAAACGCCATGTTTTCATATGAAAAATTTCCCTCTTAAAATATGTTCCGATTTTTCTTACAGAACTCCTTCGTCTTTAAGCATCAATTGTATTTAAACCACCTATCAAGTGACTTTCGAGTGGCGTCGAGCCTTGATGTGATTTGAAATAAATACAATAAACTTTAAATATGGCTTAAAATCACCAGAAGTTTCGACAAATCAATTTTTGTCTCAGCACTTCTTAAAACTAACCCAAAACAAATAAAAACGATTACAAAAAATTTTAGATGGATCATGGTGATGTTTGCCTTTCGCATGGTGATGATAGCCAGAGTCGGTGACCAAGTATATGGTGATGAGCAAGACCATTTCACATGTAATACTCAGCAGCCAGGTTGTCCACAGGTTTTTATACTTTCTTTACAACTCGGGGGATGATAAGATTGCAGCTTATCATTTAATCATAAGCTGTAATCTTATCAACACTGAAAAAATCATTTTGATATCATCACTTTTGTAATCATCACTTAAGGGGGTGGCATAAGTCCAGCGAATTGGTACATATTTTCAGAGCAATATATGAAAGAAAAAAATGTGGAAATTTTAATTGTAATGTTGAAGTTTGAGGAGCGAAGCGACTCAAACTTTCAACACTTACATTTAAAATCTTAAACTTTGAACAGCCGTAGGTTAAACTACGCATGAGGAGGTCGATTATTTCTCTATTCGCCAATGGAAAGGCCTAATCTGAGTAATGATCGTGGGTTGCTTCGAGGTTCTTGTGACGCGAAAGTTAAAAGTGTACAACGTAAATGTCCAACTGCGATTGTCTGCTCTGTGATTATTTCGAATAAGCATGAGCAACGTAAATCTTCAACTTCAATATCACATGCTATTTCTCTACTCATTGGGATAGAAAAGCATAATTTGAGTGCATTGGTCTTAGGAGGCTTTGTGATTATTTTTGACGTTACGCGTGAGTCACGCGGCGGTGACCCATCGCAATTTCATAAGTTAAAAACATGTCAGACCAATCAACAACAAAAAGGAGTTGAATTGGTTTATATTTTGATCTAAGTTTTATCGACCAACCCAAAAACACTGCTCACACAGAATTTCTAACTTATTTTCAGAAAATGTGCCTCGAAATTTTCTTCTATTGACCAAATATTGTGAGGCCTTGAAAATAATCAGATTTAAAGATTCGAAGGAAAAAAAAACGTTTATTTTTTATTTTCGATAATCACAGTGAAATAAAAGAGAAAACTTTTGAAATATTTGAGCAATTTTCGGTCATGACAAAATTCTAAGTTTTTTCAATGAAATTTCAGTCGCCATATTTCGAGGCTCAGGTCAAAATTGAAGGTATTTCTTAAAAATTTTATGATTCATATGTCAAAAAATTAAATTTTCAGCACTTTTTGATTCGAATAAAAACTTGCTTTTATTTTTTGATATCTAGCCTGTCACTGAGACAGAAGTTCAAATGGATTTTTGAGTACTCTCATTGTGTTTCCGTAGTCATTTTGCAGTAAAAATAGGCTTATGAAAAATCGAATTTTAACTTCCCGGTCTATAAATGGTCAAAATAAAAACAGGTCATGAGAAAACCTGAGTTGACGGCAAAAAAAAATCTGTCATTTTTTATTGAAGATAAATTTCAGATAAGTTGTGCGAATTATGAAAGAACTCGTCGCTGAAACTTTACCAGTATGAAAATCACAAAAAGCTTGATTTTTTGAAAAAAAAATTTGCGTTTTATATAAGGTTATTGCAAATCTCGAATTCTCAAAAATGTTGAAAAAATCACGAAAAATTTCAAAAATAATTTTTAAACCGGATTTTCTAAACCGCTCTCAGTCTCTATTTTAGTCTCGACCGGTGACATGCTACGATAATCACAGTGAAAATTGAAAAAGAAACTTTTTTTATCAATTTGAGCAATTTCAGTCAGACATTTTAAAAAAATAATTTCGATCGGAATGAAAATCGACTTGTACCGGTTTTCCCAATTTTCGGGATATGCACTATCGATACGGGATTAGATTTGACAACATTGTTACAAATTCGCCTTGATATAAAAAAATAAAGTTTCAAAATCTTTTTATTTCGAATGTTTTTTAATGTTCAAATTACTGTTGTCTCTAAATAAGAATAACTTGTGCGAAAAGTCGACTTTTTCGAACCTGAAAAATAATTCGCCTCCCTGAGTTCTACTTCGCTAATATAAAAGCAAGTATGTTTTTATCTTCGTTACCGAAGTTCGGTACTCAGAGAAATGTTAATTTTAAAAATTTCAAGAGTCGTTTCTCGATTGAGCGTGTAAAGGCAAAAATTGTATAAGGCCAAAAAATCGGAATTCCAATTTTTGAAAATAAAGAAGAAGTTTGTAATGGTAAAATGCAGATATTCGTGTTCGCTATCAAATTTTTCGTTTCTTAGATTTCTCGACAAATTTCATCAAAAAATTGTCAATTTACTTTTTCGTTCTAAATTGGTGAAATTTACACCAATATCAAATTTTTCTGAAAATTTTTTTTTAACTACGAGAAAAAATATTAATTATCGATTTTTTGGCCTTTACTATTTTGGCCTTCTAACTGCCAACCCAACCGAGTGGTGTTTCAGCCTTTGATATCAATTGCTATTTTGAAAATCATAAGATCGACGTCATAGCAATTTCAATTGATAGCAAATTTTTGTTCACTTTGCTATGAATCATAGCCTATGATTCATGCTCAAATGATGCAATGTATTGGCTTAATTCTTCATTAATTCCTCAACATGCTAGAATGAATCATGCGGATTCATTTTAAATTGTTCCACATTGACAAAAAAATTAATGAAAATTAAAGTTCAAGATTGACGCCAAAATCTTCAAAAAAACAATTTCACTGTTCAAAGTTTAAGATTTATTTTTTAATTTTATCTTCAATAAAAGTGTTCATTCTTACAAACGTTTACATTTTTTATTTCTAAACATAACTAACTATAGTTAAAAATACAAAAAAACACTTTTCACTCTGCATCAATTTCCAACTTAATCCGACTATAGAATTTTTTTAAAGACGATATTAATAAACTTCAGACATTGGCGGGTGTACTCCGCTATTAGTTCTCTAATACTATGCACAATCGAAAATTTCTTTAAATATCAAAGTTTTTTTCCATGAAAAAGGGTAAAAATTGGCAAAAAGTAAAGAAAAACAGCTTTTTTTGAGATAAAAATTGATTTATTTTGGTTTTGATATTAGAAAATGTTGACTATTAAATGGCGCCTATTACACCCATCATTTTATGGAAATTTTCACACCATAAAATTTATAAAGATTCAGTGCCGAATGGCACTTATCGAGTGCACAGTCAAGTGTTAAAAATTTCATCAACAGTTTCAAAATGATAATCGCGCGACCTATAGTTTGACATACGGCGATTTAATAGATGCCAAAACATTTAATATGTGATTCTGCATGATATTTTATAGATAGTTCAAAAAACCACGATAAAAAATTTTGGACTTGATTTGGGGAAAATTTTTATATTTTCTGAAAATTTTTATAATTTTCTGAAAAATTTATATTTTCTGAAAGTCGATAAAAAATGAAAAATAAAAATTTTATGATGTTTCAAACAGCGGTCAGAAAATATGTAGGAATCCATGAAAAAACTTAAAGTGGCTATTTTTTTGTTTTTTACCCACAGATTTCAGTTATTGAAACAAAAAAAATTTGGACAAAAAATGCGGAAAATTTTCATAATGCTTCGATTTTTTTTCAAATTTTTACGATTTCAAAGATGAAAACCCGAACTCAAATCTTTCCAAAAATGGATAAGAATGATTTTATGGAGCTGAAACATATTTAATCGGTTCAGCTAACTATAATAAGCATGAAAAAATATACTGACTTACTATTTTTCCGTAAGTTATATTGACTCCAGGATGCCGGGTTAATGCCACCCCTTAACCTCCTCACACCCTTTGACTATCTGAAGGCAAAAAAGTTTTCGGGAGCCAAAACGGCGCAGACATATCATCGTCACAGACCTACAATTCAAATATGTCATAGAATTTGCAATTTAATTTCCAAAAATATTGTTGAAAATTTTATACGGTTAGCCGTTCGAAAGTTATTTTTTCCTACTTTTTTTTTAGTATTTTCGCCAAAATGTCTAAAGAAATTAATTGTGTGAAAACGATACATAGTATAAAAATTCTGAGGAAGCCAGTTTTTAGGAAAGTATTTCAGGATTCTTTTGATATAGGTTTATTTTTTCTGCAGTATCCACTAACTTCGATTTTGCGCATACTATATGATTCAAATAGTTTGAGACGCAAAAACGCCCGCGGATCGGAATTGGCCAGTGTGCGTGGGCGCTCAATCGATATCGAAGTGAGACCTAAAATTCGCCCGGGCACTTTTTGCGTCTCACTACGATATTCGATTTTTTAAACTCAACTATTAGTACAAACTCCATTTACTTGATTTTTTCAGAATAGGGCGTTGTCACAATAAAATTTACTACCTGTTACATCATTATCTTGTTCAAGTACTGTTTTAACTGCATTAAAAAAAAAATTGCATCCAAATAATTGCATTTCCGTCTGATGAGAAATTTTCAGAACTGCACCAAAATTCTTGAAATTAAAAGAAGGGAACTATCGGGGGTCTGTTCCGATATTCCGCGTCAAATGCACTTTCCCCAAAATATTTTTGGTATCTGTCTTCTGAAACAAGCTCGTGCAGGTGGGGATTAAGTCCAGAAAAACAGTAAATATGGTTGTGCAGACATCAGTCAAAAATGTGTAAGTTGCTTTCGAAAAATAATGCACATTTTACAATTAAATAAGCTAAATTTATACTTTTTTTTTATTTTTGTTTTGGATACATGAAAATTTTGTACATTTTATGCTGAAAATTTTCAAAATTTCCTTCATCCAAATCTCGTGCAATAAACACTTTCAATGGCCACTTTAACTTTTTTCACACAGTATATCTCTATATACCGCTGTTTCAAGCGCTCTTTGGAAAATTATATACTCTGTTTTTGACATGTTTTGTCAAAATGTTTTCGAAAAATTTAGAAATTTTTTCTCATTTCATGTTCAAAAATTTTCAAACTCATTTTTCTGGAATCATCAGCTGAAAATATTGAGAATGCCTACTTTAACTTTCATCAAATATGTCCTCGTTTTGTTTCTTCGCTCTTGTTTATACTCTGAATCATACTTTTTTGAATGAAAATACGGTTTGCGCGAAATGTACTTTAGCCCTCTTCAATCAAAAATTAAAAACAAAATTATTTCACCGAGACTTGCCTAATTGGTAAGCCAACTCGTTCACCACGCAAAATTAAATAAATTTAACTCATGAAAATAAATATTTCTTTCGATGTGCTAAAATTTCGTTTTTTTTCGTCTTTTTTAGGAAATTTTAATTTTCGATTTTGACGTAGAAATCATATGAAATTGAATTATATAATTTTTCGATGATGATCAAGACCAATTTTTGAAGCTTCTAAATAATAAATAAGAAAAAATAAATTTTAATGTAATTTAGACACCTATAGTACCAAACGCGCGTTTTGCTCCATGGTGTCTAAATAACAGTAAAATTTATCATTTGTTATCTGTTACTTAGAAGCTCTAGAATACGCTTACGACTAACGACTCGGATTTATTAAATTTTATTTTATACGATTTCTACGTCAAAATCGAAAATTTAAATTTGTGAAAAAAGACGGAAAAAACCGAAATTTTACCACATCGAAAGAAATATTTTTCTGCATGAGTTAAATAAAATAAATTGAAAACGTTGGATGGGTCGGCTTATCAATTTTTGCAAGTTTGAGTGTAATAAAATTTCTTTAATTCCGGATAATGAGGGCCTTGGAGTATTTCTGCCGATCCGTAGTTTTGTTTAAAAAAGTATGATTAAGAGTATTAACAAGAGCGAAGAAACATAACAAAGACATATTCAAATAAAGTGAAAGTAGCCATTCCAAATATTTTCAGCTAAGGATTCCAAATAAATTAGTTTGAAAAGTTTTGAACAAGAAATGAGGGAAATTTTCAAAATATTTCCAAATAGTTTCGACCGAAAATCCCAAAAATATGTCATATGATTTTTCAAATAGCATATAAGAAATATGTGGTCACCTAAGCCAATAGTTAAAGTGGCCATTTTGAAGAATTTTTTTGGTTGATTTGAAACAAATAATGAAAATAGAAATTGAACAAAATATAAGGCATTTTTTTATAATGTTCGGAACTTTTTTCAAAAATTTGTCGAATTCGAAAAGTTTAAATCGAACTCAAAATTTTGAAAAAAAAACAATCATTCAAAAATCTTGTAGTTACAAAAGTTACCTGGATTATCCAACATTACTTTGATGGTATGTTGAGATAAATATATAAACCCAGTGAAAAGTTTTTCATCAAAAGCCCATATCCGTATCTGTCAAAATGCACCGACCCCCTTAATTCTATCATTGATCTCAATCAGTAACAAATAAGTCAATTGGTATCTTTTCCAGTTTTCCAGTGATAAAAGCTCAAAGTGGTGCCTTCAGATAGGCTTTTGGGTGTGAGACGAAGTTCTCGTTTCTGGGTGTGAGGAGGTTCCCAACGGCATTTTTAACCATGAGAAGAATGAAATTTTTATCAGCGATATTATTATTTTATTTTTAATACAATAAATTTCTTTTAAAATTGCCCATCTAATGACATATTTTTCATTTTCCAGAGATAACTAGAACCCACTAAATTGGGTATTTGGTTTAACCGCCCTTTTTTATTCGTAAGCGAGAGTGCGGAAACAAAAAGTGGCGGTTATTTGATTTGTACAGATCAGATAAAATTGTTTATTTTACGGAATTAGGTCAGGATTGTTTCCTACTTAATTATTTGTTCACAAGAACAATTTATACTTTTTAGTTAACCATTACACACGAATCGTACAATATTGTACAAAAGTGCATTTTTTTAATCCAAGAATTCGAATTAGAATTTAACCGCTTGATATTTTTTTATGAGATTCACAATGATTACACAAAATTGTCTGAAATTTTCAAATATCGACTTTAAAACTAAATTGCATTGCTCCGTTTCGACTCAGAGCAGACGAAAGACAAAACAAATATTATTTTGAGCTCTCCTCTAAAAGTTGAGCTCCGCTTCATACAAATAGCTGTAGAAGTCTAGTATGACAATATTTTCGATCGAAAACATCAAAGACGATATAAAATTGTTTGAGGATTAAGATAATGTTAATTAAAATGTCATGGCATAATTTTATGTCAAATGAGAGCGTTCTAAAAAATGAAGGACGTTTTTTTCTGAACACTTTTGTCTCACAAAACTGACGATTGACATAAAACGAATTATTATAATGTTTT
>SCLH01079825.1:171478-193953 GCA_004367855.1 Oikopleura vanhoeffeni
ATTTCAATTTAACCCTCCGAGGCATAGAGCCCTTTGAAAGGCTCAAGCCACTTTAAATCAGCCAAAAATGATGGAAAAAATGATCGCAGAAACTTCTCTTTCTAATACATTTTAAAATTTACTAATTTTAATCACCTAAAATCTTTTCGGATAATAGGTTCAAATTTTATGACGAGTTTATTGAAAGACGATTTTTCGCCTTAGTCTTACTTCCGAGAAAATAATTTTTGACCCAAATCTGGAATTAAAATTTCAAATAAGCGAGTTTTTAGGAAAGTGTTTTGAGTACAATTTGCAAAAACAATTAGCATTCTGGACATATCTGGAGCAAAAATTTTTCTTTGGGAGTGAAATTTCAAAATATCTTATTTCGATATTAGTATGGATAAAATAATATGTTTGAAAAAATATTTAATTTGTTAAAATCATGCCAGATTGGTACTCTTATACCATATTTGCTATAATACTGTAATAATCATCAAATAATTTTACTAAATCGAGAAAACTAACAATTTTTTCCTAAAAAACGTGATTTTTTCTTGAATATTTTGAACTTATTTTAAAATATTTTTGGATTCCCATCATATATACTCAATCAGACAAAAGTATTGAGTAGAACAGAGCACTGCGCAGTTATTGAGACATACATTTCCTGGAGTCTACCATGAGTTAGTATCACGTGGGTTAATTAACCTTGCTTTTCAAACGTTTTTTTCGAAAATTTAACTCTTCAACTTGATCATAAAGAAAAAGTTGAAGATTGATCACATAAGAGTTTTCTGTAAACAGCGCTCAAAGTAGAGCCTCCTGAAAGGCTCTCGTGCCTCAGCGGAACTTTTTTTTCTATGCTTCGGAGAGTTAAATTAAAAAAAAAAGTACTGAAGTGAATTAGAAACGGCAAAACTTTATTTGCTAAACATTCCTTGAATGATTTTTAAATTCTAGCCCATGAAAACAAAATTTGTCATTCCTACCTTGGTCTTAAGTAGGCTGGGAATCCTGGGATCGACACAACAAATTTGCCTCAATTTTCATGGGCACCAATTTAAAAATAATTTAAGGAATGTTTAGCAAAAAAAGTTTTGTCGTTCGCACCTTAGTCTTAAGACAAATTTTTCTCTTAAAATCGAAATAATACACCTACATAATGTACTACTAGTAGATAGCTGTAATTATGGAACTCCACACTCTACACTTGTAAAATTAAGGTTAGGCGAAAATATTGCAATTTTTTATTTTTCGATTGCCCAATTTATATAAAAAGAAGCTGCGAGAGTTATATTTATAAAGTTTAAACTCACCGAAACAAAGAAGTCCAGCAGAAAGCTTTTTGCAAATTGTTGCTTTAGTTCCAAATATGGTGCTACAATAAATTCCTGTGTAGATTTTTTGAAATTTTCGCACTTTTTCACGATAGCACGAAAAGTTTCATAAATTTCGCCCATATAAACTGGTTTTATATAGAAATAATTTCGGGTATATATCTAAAAAGATTCGTTTAGATTTATCCGTTAACAGTGTATCAATAAATAAATACGGTGGTTTGCGTCTATTACGACAGCTGAGATTTTGCATTATTGCCCTTAAGTTTTTGGCTCCATATTTTCCTTATTTTGCAAAAAATTCCAGAAACCATTTATCAATAATTAAAATTAATTTCGGCCGAAAATGATGAAGGCCTTTTTTTGCTCTTTGGTCAAAATTTTCTAAAGAAACGGTGTTTTATAGAAAATTTCTCGCGTCAGGTCTACCCAATTTTTTTCTTATAGACCATTTTTAAACCATACTGTATGGTTATTTAACTATAGTTATTTTTAAATTTCTTACCCTCTCAATTTTATTTCCATCAAAATTTGAGATGAAATTTTCAGGAATTTTCATCAAAATAAATTGTTTCAAGTCTTCATAATTAATCGCGCCAAACAATTTAACATAAATTTTTATCAAATCTTTCCAGCAGATTCCTTCGTTTGTTTTTACAACTGTAAGGGCTTGTTCAAGATTAATATTATCGTCTGAATCCATCACGATATGTTCAGTCATATTTTCTAAAAATCTAAAAAAAAATCGTTCATTAGAAAAAAAGCTACATGAGGCAGTATTTTTTAGTCAGTCGAACACTTTAAAGAGAGAGATTATTTTGATTATGATTTTTACACTAATTGAACAACGATTTGTCCTTATTTAATGTAGTTTTTTACATTTTTGAGTAGCATCGCCAAATTTAGGTAATTATAGAGTGGCCACGGCCAAGTCTTACTCTGCAGAATATTGACCAAAATCGAAAGGTGATTTGTACCCGGAAGTATTTTGCAGATTTCTGCATTTTTTGGAATAAATTTTTTCCATTTTTTTATAATTTAATTTTCGCAAAAACTAAGATTAATAGTATATTATCCGCATCTGGGCCTAATGAGGCCGCTGCATCAGACGGAATGCATGATTTGGGAGCATTTTTGTATAATGCAGTTAAAACAGCAACTGGAACAGATAATAATCTCAAAGATAACTTATAAGGGTTATTTTCGGAAGATGAATATTTTGCCATTATTTAATTTTAAGTACCCGGCACCACTGTGGTGTAGATTGGCGGTCCAAAAATTTAAAATTGACGATTTGAGAAGGTGCACATCGCCGCAAAGAAATTCCATAAAGTTAAATTGTGGCCCATGAAATTCTTTCTAGGATAGACAAATGAAAAGTTTCCGGAAGATGAACTGAATTATTTTTTTCAAAAACATTTTTTCGCCTACGCATTTTCGATGGTTAAATTTTACAATCAAATTACTAAAAATTCCTTCTCCTTTTTTAATAGAGTTTGAAAGCCAAAAAATACGGCAAAAGTAGGCACCATTAAAATTGATCTGAAAATCTCTTTGGCTAATATCCTCTGGTAATATAACATCGAAGCAGGTGAGGTTAACTTTAGTTTAAGCGTCATAACAAGGGTGCGCAGCGGTCAAAAATTCTAATTTTTAAAATTGAAATAATTGAGACCAAAACGGAAAAAAAATACTGGACAGAAACAACGACGAAATAAAATGAAATATTTTATTTTAGTTTTTTTGGCATTTTGGCCAGGGAAAATGACGGTCAAAATAACTAAATCGCATTTGCAATTTTTCCGCAGTCTTCGCATGGTCTTCACATATGCGCAAGTTGAAGCTTTGTGAATTCTGCATAAAATGAAAAAATAAAATTTTAAAGTATTCATAAGTATTGGCCCAAAAATATTTTTCAAGCTTTTAAAGTGTTTCCGCCTACGCAATTTTTTTGTCAAAAAATGACCAATATTTCTACCAAAAATTTTTCGAACATTTTATTTTTCAAAAAAAAATTTTTTTCATGAAAATAGCAAATTTTTATGTTAGTACGATCCTTGCAAGGAAGAAAAACTAAAAAATGAGCTGATTATGGCTCAAAAACGAATAGGGCGAAATGAGGGTTTTTGAAAGCTCACTTTCTGAACCACTAGAATGGCCCAAAAAAAAAATTTCTTTGCTCGGAATCGTCTTTTTGGTGGCGATTACCCCCAATAGAAATAAATTTTATCAGGAGTTTTTTAGTTCAGTCTGTAGGGTTCCGCGCGCACCCTAGTCATAACGTAGTTAGCTAAAGCGACCGTCATGACGCGTCCAGCTGGGGATCCGATTTTCTTGAAAGATACCGAATTTCAAACAATAATTTTTTTTTGGGTAAATTGAGTATCAGGAAAAACGAAAATGACCCTTAAAAAATGCCACAGGTGCTAAATCAAATTAAAATGGAAGTTAAAATTTTCCTGCCAAAAACTTTAAACAGGAACAGTCCCGAAGGAAGAAAATGCCGTGTCCCTTTAAAGTCATACTACTGTACAATACAATGAGCAGCAAATATGAAACACACTAAAGGCGTTTGATTTGGGAATGATGAGTTTGACAGTGATTGTGACGATGGGGTTGATCGTCGATCCTGTGTGAAAACTTTTTCGTAACCTTTGGACGTCAAAGGAAAGTGGTCAGAGCTTGGCTTTACAACAGTCTGGCAGACAATGAGCATCTACAAAACTTCCTCGATGGCGAACCCGCCTAGTCTCCAGAGCAATTTTGAAAAACCTGATTTTTTTATGAATGAACACGCCAACTAAAGAACAGTCAAATTGGGCCGGGATGTCAAGCACTTTTTGAGTAAGCTCGAATGACTGCGCTCTTTACATTTTCATAAAGACAAAGATCGGATAATACGGAATTACGCCTGGGCATCCTGAAAGTATAAAAAAATACGAAATCGAGCGCACACAATCTGCCAAAACAAGCGGCGAAAGTTATAACTGCTAGAAATATAAGGAATGATATTTTAAATGTAATCAAATATATTGCGAAAAAATATAACTGTACCGGGAACGATGGTTTTCGTACGAAAGAAACCGAGAAAAATATTGATAGCTTCCTGGAAAAAATTAGTTTTCAAGCCACTGAAACTGAAAAAGTTAATTTTGATGCCGTGGCCGTCACTAAGGTAATTGATTTTTTAAACCTGTTTTTCAATAAACTACAGAAGAGGGCTTTTTATTTTTTAATTAAACTGAAACTTTTAATTGACAATTCACAGTAGAGAGAAAATAAATTGTACAAAATGGGAACACGAACGGAGCTCCAACTTAAGACTTAAGGGAAGTACTGGGTTCGCATTTTAGAGACCGGACATGAATTTTCTAGATCTTAATCTTTAAATGTTTTTTTTCTGAAAATATGGACAAAAAATAAGTTGATAAGAAAGTCTTTTTAATTTTCAATTGTTCATGAAAAAAGTATTTTTAATCGCGATTTGAGAAAAAATTTGTCTTTCATTTTTTCAAATTTTTGGAAATTTCTGAGAATTTGAAGATCGCGATTTCCAAAAAGACGAAATACAAAAATGGAAATTGTGGACCTTCGGGCTGTGCGGCGTATCCCTTAGGGAATCTTATACATACCAGTTTAGGTTCTGCCGTTAAAATCCAGGGAGGAGTATAATTTCCCCCGAGCACTCAAAATAAAAAGCCAAAAACAGTTTTTTGCTCCATTAAGCTCAGGATGAAATTTAATGAGCAAATCGGACCTTCGGGCCTCTGCCCACGTCTCTGTGGTCAATAAAAGCTATAAACAGTATTCTCTATCTTCAAAACTCCAGGAGGAGTAGGCTTTTGAAGTGAAAATAGTGCCACTTGAAGGTCGTTCCTAGATTGGTCGGCTAAATCAGAGGCTCCGATTTGTTTTGTGGAAGCAAGATAATGTTCAATTATTCTAAACTGAAAATCCATATGTTAGTGCTGTTTTCTAGTATTTCATTGAGGCGACGCTGAAAACCCTGTTTTGGCCTTAAAATGCGACCAGTACTCCTAAGGGATACTGGTCGCATTTAAAGACTCGGAGCATGAAATTTTCCATATTAGTTTTTTAAAATGTTTTTTTTTCTGAAAATATGGAAAAAATAAGTTGATCAGACTTTTTAATTTTCATTTGTCCATAAAAAAAGTATTTTTATCACGATTTGACATATTCAGTGTGATTTTTTTCAAATTTTGGAAATTTCTGAAGAATTTGAATCGCGGTTTCCAAAAGACGAGATACCAAAAATGCAAAATTGGTGGAACTCGGGGCTTTGCGCGTATCCTTAAGAAATCGTATACCATACCAGTTTTAGGTTTCCTGGCCGTCCAAATCCAGGGAGGAGTAGTAATTTTCCCCGAGGCACTAAAATAAGGCCAAAAACAGTTTTTTGGCTTCATTGAAAAGCGCCGGATGAAATTTTTTGAGTGTAAACGGGAACTCGGGGTTCTGCTCACGTTCTCTGTGGTCAATAAAGCTAATAAAAGTTATCCTCTATCTCAAAACTATCAGGGAGGAAGTAGGCCTTTGAAGTGAAAATAGTGTCCACTTTTAAGGGTCCGTTCCTGAGGGTTGATAGTTTTCGGCTAAATTTTTCGGCTAAAACAAATTTTAGTTTTCGGCTATGAGAATGGATTTAGTGTAAGACATATACAGTTTTTTTCGGCTAATTTGATTTTTTAGTGACATTTTAAAAGTTTTTCGGCTAATTCAAAAAATAGGGTGTTGTTAAAAGTTTTTCGGCTAATTTTGATTTTTTTTGGTGACACTTTAAAAGTTTTCGGCTAATCCTTAAAAAATAGGATGTCGTTTAAAAGTTTTTCGGCCTAATTTTGAAACATGGTGTATTCTAAAGTTTTTTTCGGCTAAACTCCATAAATAAAGGGTGTTGTTTAAATAGTTTTTCGGCTAATTCCATGAAAATAGGATTCCTTTACAGTTTTTCGGAAATAATTTTGAAATCATGGTGTATTCTAAAAGTTTTTTCGGCTAAACTCATAAAAACTGTGTTTGTCTCGAAGTTTTTGACAATAAGCGTATTCTTTAAGGATGTAAGTGACGATAATGACTGTTTTTCACATTTTTCAAAGTGAAGTTTCTGGAAAACCTGAACGTCAAAAATAATTTATTTTTTTCGCAAGTACGTAGACAACTCTTTAGGAATTGCCAGTACTAGGAGAGCATCTGAATACTTCAGCTACGCTCAAAAAATTAATTTTTGTAAGCGTCAAATGCCTACTCCTCATTCATTCCTCATCAATTTTTGTAATTGTTATTTCAATTCAACTTGTATATGTAGAATGCACATCACCAAATGAACCCTTATTTTCAAAAGTTTTGCCCGTAAGTGGTCAAAACAGCTGATTTAGGGAGCCTCAAGCAAAAGCTACTCCTCTTAAAATATATAGAAAGATTTTAATTTGTGATAAAAAAGTGATAAAGATCTTAAAAATTAATCAATTAAAAATGTCTTATTCGCCTCCGACATTTCGCTCTGAATGCGGGTTGGCGCTGAAAAAAACCCGCCTTAACTGGATCCCAAAATTACCTTTTTTATCTGCGCTCCAGGCCGAATTTGGTGCTAGTTTTCTAACAAATTAAATTCCGTCAGAACCATCCACAGATTCAGAAATTTTCCGTCACCAATGCTCAACGGAAATTTATCTTTTTTCGGTAAAGTCCCCTTCATTTTGACCTAGCTGGAAAAATGTCGAAGCCTTTGGTTTAAAAGTCAACTTACCAATTAATGGAAAAAAACATAAATGAAGCGCTATTATAAAACAATTTTCCCAATGTTTATTTGTATGCCTTTTGTGTGAAATAGGAAAAAATTACGAGCATTTTGATACTCGTTTTATTTTGATACAAGGCTATATCCGGGATCAATCCGTACTCCACACTTTTGTGAAATACCCGGCCCTACTAACTTAGAAACACACGTACGTTTCCTTATTAGGCCGGGATATTCATAAAAAAAGTGTGAATAGGGGAATATAAGCACTTTTCGATGAGTCAAAAATATTTCGTATGAAAAAAGTTGATTTCTTGATTTTTTGGAAATTTAAAACGCGATTTACAGAAAAACCGAGTCAAAAATTTTTCGAAATGGCTAACTTTAAAAATCCAGGGAGGAAGATACATTTGATTGAATTCCCGCTAAAAAAGGTCAAAATACTGTTTTTGGTGATACTGAGTCCAAATCCAAAGCATTTTGCTAAAAACTAAAGGGCGAGCAGAGGAAATATACATTCATTTCTCTCACACGATCTCGCAAATGACAAAAAATGCGTACTGCGTTTTTTTTTTATCCCAGTTTCCTAATGCTCATTTATAAAATAATTATCTAACAAATTATTTATAAATATTCCAAGTTTAAAACAAAAAATCTAGAAGCCGAAAAACTAAAATTCCGACCAGTCAAGCCAAAAAACTAAATTCTGACAACCACTGTAGCCGAAAAACTGAAATTCTGACATCACCTGTAGGCCGAAAACAAATTTCCGACACTAGTGTAGCCGAAAAACTAAATGCTGGCAACCACGGAAGCGAAAAAAACTGAATCCGACATGACCGTCGCCGAAAAACTAAATTCCGACACACCGTCAATAGCCGAAGAAACTAAATTCCGACACCACTGTAGCCGAGGCCGAAAAACTTTAAAATAACAATGAAGTTTTTCGAAACCGGAAACTTTTTAGCCGAAAAACTCTATGCCTACATTTGTGCAATTATATAGTTTTTCGCTAACGTAGCCGAAAATTTTTTTTAGCCGAAAAAACTTATCAACCCGTTCCTGATGGTCGTCCAATCAGAGGCCTTCGATTGTTTTTGTGAAAGCAAGATTAATGTTCAATTATCCCTAAAACTGAAATACATATGTTCGTGCTGTTCTAGTACTTCATTGAGGCGACGCTAAAACCCTGTTTTTGGCCTAAAATGCGACCAGTACTACCTTAAGACATTTTATTGAAAACATTAATGAAGTTTCAAGTTTTAGCGGTTTTTTACTAATTAGAATGAATTTTTTTAAAAAAATACGATAATTTTTATAATTTATCTAAAGAATAGATCGGCCGAATTAACACAAGGAAAAACTAAGTTCTTCCACTCTTATAGATATCGACAGTTATTTTTTGATTAAAATGCTCTATTTTCCAAAAAAATTTGTCTCACTCTTGGTTTTCTTATCACACGAATTCTATGATTCCAAGTTCAAGTTTCTGTGAATTATTTCTGTGCGAAATGTTCTTATTATTATAAAGATTGAAAATGAATAAAAACGAAAACGTTACAATTTAAGTTTTTAAATTATCTAAAGAAAACTGTTTAAAAGTTGAGAGCCTTTCGAGCCTAAAAGACAAGTATGTACTTTAAAAAAATAGGTATGTTAGGTAGCTTTTTTTAATACCACGCCAACTAAATTCGTGGCTTCTAAATTTTCCCGGTCAAGTTTCGAAAAAAAAGTTTTGTCAAGAATTTTCCTGTTTCCCTTAAGGTTTGGTTCTTAAGCAAACCCGGTAACTTCAAAGGTCGATTACGGGTGAACCGGTTGGGATGGAAACCAAATGAGTAGGGTGGGCTGTATTAAATTAATTTAAATCATATTAAATTTCAGAAAAACTAATCGAAAAATTATATTGAAGTTCGAGTTTTGAATTTTTTTCGAAGTATCACGTTTTTGTTTGCTTTGCTTGATCGATCCGATTTTGTAGCCGATTTAACCTCATACTACGATTGGATTTTTGTTATAATATTGGACTATCATGAAAAAAATAATTGATTTATCTAAACTGGAAAATTGAATTTCTAAAATTTAGGTATTTGAAAATCCGAATCACGTTTTTTATCAAATCTGAACATAGTACTGCTTCATTCGACTATAAATTTGTTTGAAAAGGAAGGTGCAATCCCAAGTATTCTAGACAGCATCACGTCGCTGGTTAAATCGAAAAAAGAACGCGAAAAAGAAGACAGTTTTGAATACGAGAATTTTATCATTACAAACCAGACAATTTATGGTAAGAAAAAGTCAATTACAGTCCTCGCTCTCACAGGTGCAGTAAAGAGATTTTAATAGAACGCAAACGGCCTCCAACTTGTAGCCATTTTATAAATATATTATTAACAATGAAATTTGAGCGTTTTTTTAGTACAAATTGAATTTTGGTAGACAAAAAAACGCTAAATTTTTAATTTTATAATTTATTTGAAGAAAAATGGCTAAAAGTTGGAGCCCGTTGCTTCCTTTTACAAGCTTTCTACTGTACAAAAAAACTAACACCAAAAACTGTTAACAGTCAGGGAATTTATACCAGTTAGAGAACCTCCGTATACTTTGCTTAAAACTTCTTTGCAGAGTATTTAAATGAGAATGGGTAAAGCTGAAAGTTTTCATATCATTTTGACAAAAACTTGTGATTAAAGTTTGTTTGTCTTTTTCGAATTTTAAAACTGCTGAAACCAGTGTCACATTTTATCATCTTGTACTTTTTTTGGTATTTCAAAATCATAATACTCGAGGCACTCCTTTGAAAAGTTAAGAAAGGTAATTTTAATAATTTTTTTTTGCATTTCTTAGGCCTTTTAAATATATTAGCGAAGTTCAAAAAAACTTCCAAAAAACTAATATCAATTAGAGTAATTATACGGACTGTAGTGAATGAGAGACGACTTTTGATTTGAAATATGAAAAAATTGGTCTTTTAAATTATTAAGGCCTCTTTATCATTATATTTGAATTCTATTTAAAAATAGTTTTGACGTTTCGGCTAAAAAACCATTTTCAGTGTGCAGAGAATGTTCGGTTTCGACTTCAGCTCTATCAAAACTTTTAGATGCGAAATAAGAGGGTAATCACCTAATTTTTCGTGAAATGCGCCAAAAACTAAATGTTCGCTAAAAATTTTTGTTTTTGTTCGCATTTCACGAAAATTAGTTGATTACCCTCCTATATTTCGCATCTAAAAGTTTTGATAGAGCTGAAGTCGAAACCAAACTTGTTCTCTGCACACTGAAAATGGCTTTTTGCCGAAACGTCAAACTATTTTTAAATAGAATTCAAATAATTATTATGTCTCAAAAACATTGAAAACTTTATCATTATTTTAAGTTTTCGACGAATTCGAAAGTCTCTGGGGCAAACTAATTGATGAAGGCATAACCCCAATTTTATGGACTGCGCAATACATCGATGACCGATGGAAATTGACCAAAACTGGGCAATGCTCATGGTTAAATTTACCGAAATGTACAAACCGAATGTGATAAGGAAAAGAATGCAGAGATCGAAGAATCCCTCAAAATCTGATAAACTGTGGGAAGACATGGCAATACATTTAGAATCTATTTGAGAACTCATTTGTTCATTACTGATAAACATGTATTAAAATGTGGGGCAAATTACATAAAACTTGACCTAGCCGATTTTCAAATTTCAAAAAAACTGACAAAAAATAATTCTATACAGTTCAGCATACTCCAGAAATCGCAATGTTTCTAACCGGTTAATACTTAGACCTGATCAAAATTGGAAAAACTGTTCATATTCCACAGATTATTTTTCCATCCTTTTTTCATGTATCCTTTTTTCGAATCAAAGTGTCTCTAAGTAGTAAATATGGTGTCCACACCATTTACTATCGGCTTTTGAAAACGACTCATCTGATGAGTTCTTATATAGGTCAAAATGACAACACATATTTAGACAAAAATTTAAACAAAAATTGGTACGAATCAACCATTTTTTGCTAAAAATATTTAAGATTTATATATAATTTTTTTGATTTTTTTTTGGAAAAATGGTCGGATTTTGATCAATAATTTTGATTTTTTATCTAAATATATGTTGTCATGTTGAGCTATCTCAGAACTTAATCGGATGAGACATTCCCAAAAGCCGAAATATAAACTGTTTTGACACGCTATTTACTACTAGTACTGGGAGGCACTATCATAAGGAAAAAGATATTATGTTCCCAGCTAAATGATCNCGGACAGAATAAATTTACCCGGTTTTGTCCGCTTAGACCTATTCGGCTCTAAATCGCTCTTATTTACCGACAATTTCTCCTAATAAATATCGAATTATTAAACTTTTTAAGTGTATTGAGTGTAATATAAAAATAGTTGGTCCCTCCGAGATTCGAACCCAAGGGCTAGGGCATAAGAAATAACTGTCGTCAGGAGCTTTTACCCACTCGGCCACACTGCCGTTGAAGAATAACTATTTAAAACTTCTTAAAGTAAAAGCTAGAAATTTGTTAAATGTTTCAAAAAAATCCGGTTTTGTCCGCTTAGAGTTGGGTTTTCGAGGTTTTTCAAAAAAATGCGTAGGTTTTGTACGCTTAGACAAGAACCACAGTAGTAGTAAATAGCGTGTCAAAACGGTTTATATTTCGGCTCTTGGAAATGTCTCATCCGATTAAGTTCTGAGATGACAACATATATTTAGATAAAAATCAAAAATATTGATCCGAATCCGACCATTTTTCCAAAAAAAAATCAAAAAATTATAATAAATCTAAAATATTTTTAGCAAAAAATGGTCTGATTCGTACCAATTTTTTGTTAGATTTTTGTCTAAATATGTGTTGTCATTTTGACCTATATAAGAACTCATCAGATGAGTCGTTTTCAAAAGCCGACATGTAAATGGTGTGGACACCATATTTACTATTTAGAGACACTTTGATTCGAAAAAAGGATACATGAAAAAAGGATACATGGAAAATAATCTGTGGACATATGAACAGTTTTTTCCAATTTTGATCGGGTCATAAGTATTAACCGGTTAGAAACATTGCGATTTCTGGAGTATGCTGAACTGTATAGAATTATTTTTTGTCAGTTTTTTTGAAATTTGAAAATCGGCTAGGTCAAGTTATGTAATTTGACCCCAACTTTTAATACATGTTTATCAGTAATGAAGAAATGAGTTCTCAAATAGATTCTAAATGTATTGCCATGTCTTCCCACAGTTTATCAGATTTTTGAGGGGATTCTTCGATCTCTGCATTCTTTTCCTTATCACGATTCGGTTTGTACATTTCGGTAAATTTAACCATGAGCATTGCCCAGTTTTGCGTCAATTTCCATCGGTCATCGATGTATTGCGCAGTCCATAAAATTGGGGTTATGCCTTCATCAATTAGTTTGCCCCAGAGACTTTCGAATTCGTCGAAAACCTTAAAATAATGATAAAGTTTTCAATGTTTTTGAGACATAATAATTATTTGAATTCTATTTAAAAATAGTTTTGACGTTTCGGCTAAAAAGCCATTTTCAGTGTGCAGAGAACAAGTTTGGTTTCGACTTCAGCTCTATCAAAACTTTTAGATGCGAAATATAGGAGGGTAATCAACTAATTTTCGTGAAATGCGAACAAAAACAAAATATTTTTAGCGAAACATTTTGTTTTTGGTCGCATTTCACGAAAATTAGGTGATTACCCTCCTATATTTCGCATCTAAAAATTGTGATAGAGCTGAAGTCGAAACCGAACATGTTCTCTGCACACTGAAAATGGCTTTTTAGCCGAAACGTCAAAACTATTTTTAAATAGAATTCAAATAATAATGATAAAGAGGCCTTAATAATTTAAAAGACCAATTTTTTCATATTTCAAATCAAAAGTCGTCTCTCATTCACTACAGTCCGTATAATATACTCTAATTGATATTAGTTCTTTGGAAGTGTTTTTTGAACTTCTGCTAATATATTTAAAAGGCCTAAGAAATGCAAAAAAATTATTAAAAATTACCTTTCTTAACTTTTCAAAGGATGCCTCGAGTTATTATAGATTTTTAAATACCAAAAAAAGTACAAGATGATAAAATTGAACACTGGTTTCAGCAGTTTAAAAATTCGAAAAAAACAAACAAACTTTAATCACAAGTTTTTGTTCAAAAATGATATGAAACCTTTCAGCTTTACCATTCTCATTTAAATACTCTGCAAAGAAGCTTTTTAAGCAAAAGTATACGGAGGTTCTCTAACTGGTATAAATTCCCTGACTGTTAACAGTTTTTGTGTAGTTTTTTTGTACAGTAGAAAGCTTGTAAAAGGAAGCAAACGGGCTCCAACTTTTAGCCATTTTTCTTCAAATTATAGAAATTAAAATTTTAGCGTTTTTTTGTTCTACCAAAATTCAATTTGTACTAAAAAAACGCTCAAATTTCAATTGTTAATAATATATTTATTAAAATGGCTACAAGTTGGAGGCCGTTTGCGTTCTATTAAAATCTCTTTACTGCACCTGTGAAGGAGCGAGGACTGTAATTGACTTTTTCTTACCATAAATATGTCTGGTTTGTAATGATAAAAATTCTCGTATTCAAAACTGTCTTCTTTTTTCGGTTCTTTTTTCGATTTAACCAGCGACGTGATGCTGTCTAGAATACTTGGGATTGCACCTTCCTTTTCAAACAAATTTATAGTCGAATGAAGCAGTACTATGTTCAGATTTGATAAAACGTGATTCGGATTTTCAAATACCTAAATTTTAGAAATTCAATTTCCAGTTAGATAAATCAATTATTTTTTCATGATAGTCAATATTATAACAAAAAATCCAATCGTAGTATGAGGTTAAATCGGCTACAAAATCGGATCGATCAAGCAAACCAAACAAAAACGTGATACTTCGAAAAAAATTCAAAACTCAAACTTCAAATATAATTTTCGATAAGTTTTTCTGAAATTTAAATATGATTTAAATTTAATTTAATACAGCCCACCCTACTCGGTCATTTGGTTTATTTCTCAGTCAACCGGTTCACCCGTAATCGACCTTTGAAGTTACCGGGTTTGCTTAAGAACAAAACCTTAAGGCAAAACAGGAAAATTCTTCACAAAACTTTTTTTTCGAAACTTGACCGGGAAAATTTAGAAGCCACGAATTTAGTTGGCGTGGTATTAAAAAAAGCTACCTAACATACCTATTTTTTTTAAAAGTACATACTTGTACTTTAAGGCTCGAACAGGCTCCAACTTTTAAACAGTTTTCTTTAGATAATTTAAAAACTTAAATTGGTAACGTTTTCGTGTTTATTCATTTTCAACTATTATAATAATAAGAAAATTTCGCACAGAAATAATTCACAAGAAACTTTGAACTTGGAATCTAGAATCGTGTGATAAGAAAACAAGAGTGAGACAAATTTTGGAAAATAGACATTTTTAATCAAAAAAATAAACATGTCTATATCATAAGAGTTGGAAGAACTTTAGTTTTTCCTTTTTGTTTAATTTCGGCCGATTCATTCTTTAGATAAATTATAAAAATTTATCGTATTTTTTAAAAAAGATTCATTCTATAGTAAAAGACCGCTAAAACTTCATAATGTATTTGAATAAAAATGTCTTAAGGGAGTATGTTCGCATTTTAGCCAAAAAACAGGTTTTTAGCGTCGCCTCATGAATACTAGAAACAGCACGAACAATGTATTTCAGTTTTAGGATAATGAACATAATCTTGCTTTCACCAAAAACAATCGAAGGCCTTCGGATTGCGACCATCAGCGAACGGTTGATAAGTTTTTCGGCTAAAAAAAATTTTCGGCTAGTAGCGAAAAACTATATAATTGCACAAATGTGCATAGAGTTTTTCGGCTAAAAAGTTTCTCGGTTTCGAAAACTTCATTGTTATTTAAAGTTTTCCCTCGGCTACAGTGTTCGGAATTTAGTTCTTCGCTATTGACGTGTGTCGAATTTAGTTTTTCGGCGACGTCATTCGAATTCAGTTTTTTTCGCTTCCGTTGGTTGCCAGCATTTAGTTTTCGGCTACACTAGTGTCTTTTTTTATCGGAATTTGTTTTCGGCCTACAGGTGATGCAGAATTCAGTTTTTCGGTACAAGTGTGTCAGAATTTAGTTTTTGGCTTGACTGGTCGGACATTTTAGTTTTTTCGCTTCTAGATTTTTTGTTTTAAACTTGGAATATTGATAAATAATTTGTAGATAATTATTTTATAAATGAGCATTAGGAAACTGGGATATAAAACAAAAACCGCAGTACGCATTTTTTCTGTCATTTCGAGTCGTGTGAGAGAAATGAATCTATATTTCCTCTGCGCCTTATTTTTAGCAAATGCTTGGATTTGGACTCAGTATCACCAAAAACAGTATTTTGACCTTTTTTCAGCGGGAATCAATCAAATGTATCTTCCTCCCTGGATTTTAAATTAGCCATTCGAAAATTTTTTGACTCGTTTTTCTGTAAATCGCGTTTTAAATTTCCAAAAATCAAGAAATCAACTTTTTCATACGACAATATTTTTGACTCATCGAAAAGTGCTTATATCCCCTATTTCACACTTTTATGAACTATCCCGGGCCCTAATAAGGAACGTACGTGTGTTTTAAGTATAGGGCGGTATTCACAAAGTGTGAGTACGGGATTGATCACCGATATAGCCTTGTTATCAAAATAAACGAGTATCAAAATGCTCGTATTTTTTTCCTATTTTCACACAAAAGCATACAAATAAACATTGGGAAAATTGTTTTATATAAGCGCTTCATTTATGTTTTTTTCCATTACATTGTAAGTTGACTTTTAACCAAAGGCTTCGAATTTTCCAGCTAGGTCAAAATGAAGGACTTACCGAAAAAAGATTAAATTTCCGTTGAGCATGCGTGAGGAAAATTTCTGAATCTGTGGATGTGTTCTGACGGAATTTATTTGTTAGAAAACTAGCACAAATTCGGCCTGGAAGCGCAGATAAAAAGGTAATTTGGGATCCAGTTAAGGCGGTTTTTTCAGCGCCAACCCGCATTCAGAGCGAAATGTCGGAGGCGAAATAAGACATTTTTAATTGATAATTTTTAAGATCTTATCATTTTTTATCACAATTAAAATCTTTCTATATATTTATCAAGGAGTAGCTTTTGCTTGGGCTCCTAATCAGAGCTGTTTTGACCACTACGGCAAAACTTTGAAAATAAGGTTCATTTGGTGATGTGATCTACATATACAAGTTGAATTGAAATAACAATACAAAAACTGATGAGGATGATGAGGATAGCATTTGACGCTTACAAAAATTAATTTTTGAGCGTAGGCTGAGTATCATGTCTCCTAGTACGCAATTCTAAAGAGTGTCTACGTACTTGAAAAAAATATAATTATTTTTGACGTATTCCCAGAAACTTCACTTTGAACAATATGTGAAAACAGTCAATTATCGTCACTACATCCTTAAAGAATCGCTTATTGTCAAAAACTTCGGACAAACACAGTTTTTATGAGTTTAGCCAAAACTTAGAATACACTGATTTCAAATATTTCCGAAACTGTTACAAGGACATCCATTTTCATGGAATTAGCCGAAACTATATAAACAACACCCTTTATTTATGGATTTAGCCGAAAAAACTTTTAGAATACACCCATGTTTCAAAATTAGGCCGAAACAACTTTTAACGACAGTCCTATTTTTTAAGGATTAGCACGAAAACTTTTAAAGTTCACCAAAAAATCAAAATTAGCCGAAAAACTTTAACACACCTATTTTTTGGAATTAGCCGAAAACTTTTAAATGTCACTAAAAAAATCAAAATAGCGAAAAAACTATATGCTTACCTAAATCCATTCTCATAGCCGAAAACTAAATATTTGTTTTAGCCGAAAAATTTAGCCGAAAACTTCAACCCTCAGGAACGGACCTTATAAAGTGACACTATTTTCACTTCAAAGCCTACTTCCTCCTGATAGTTTTGAGAAGAGATAACTGTTATAGTTTATTGACCACAGAGAACGTGAGCAGAACCCCGAGTTCCGTTTACACTCAAAAATTTATCCGGCGCTTTTAATGAAGCCAAAAAACTGTTTTTTGGCCTATTTTGAGTGCCTCGGGGAACAATTACTACTCCTCCCTGGTTTACGGCAAAACCTAAACTGGTATGTATACGATTTCTTAAGGATACGCGCAAACCCCGAGTCCACAATTGTTGCATTTTTGGATCTCGTTCTTTTGGAAACGCGATTCAAATTCTCAGAATTTCCAAAATTTGAAAAAATCACACTGAATATGTCAAATCGTGATAAATACTTTTTTATGGAACAAATGAAAATTAAAAAGATCTGATCAACTTATTTTTTCCCATATTTTCGAAAAAAAAACATTTTAAAAACTAATATGAATTTCATTGCTCCGAGTCTTTAATGCGACCAGTAATCCCTTAAGGAGTACTGGTCGCATTTTAAGCCAAAACAGGTTTTCAGCTCGCTCATGAAAATACTAGAAAACAGCACAACATATGGATTTCATTTAGAATAATTGAACATTATCTTGCTTCCACAAAACAAATCGGAGCCTCTATTAGCCGACCATCAGGAACGACCTTCAAAAGTGGCACTTTTTCACTTCAAAAGCTACTCCTCCTGAGTTTTGAAGATAGAGAAACTGTTTATGCTTTTATTGACCACAGAGACGTGGCAGAGCCCGAAGTCCGATTTGCTCATTAAATTTCATCCTGAGCTTAATGGAGCAAAAACTGTTTTGGCTTTTTATTTTGGTGCTCGGGTAAATTATACTCCTCCCTGGATTTTAACGGCAAGAACTAAAACTTATGTAAAGATTCCTAAGGATACGCGCACAGCCCGAAGGTCCACAATTTCCATTTGTATTTCGTCTTTTTGGAAATCCGATCTTCAAATTCTCAGAAAATTTCCAAAATTTGAAAAAATAGACAATTTTTTCTCAAATCGCGATAAAAATCTTTTTTTATGGACATTGAAAAAAGACTTCTTACTCAACTTATTTTTGTCCATCTTTTTCAGAAAAACATTTTAAAACTAATATGGAAAATTTCATGTCCGAGTCTTTAAATGCGACCAGTAATCCCTTTTAAGTCTTAAAGTTGGAGCTCGTTCGTGTCCCATTTGTACAATTTATTTTCTTCTACTGTGAATTGTCAATAAAAGGTTTAAGTTAAAAAAAAAATAAAAAGCCCTCTTCTGTAGTTTATGAAAACAGTTAAAAATCAGATTTACCTTAGTGACAGCCACGGCATCAAAATTAACTTTTTCAGTTTTCAAGTGGCTGAAAACTAATTTTTTCCAGAAGCTATCAATATTTTCTCGTTTCTTTCGTACCGAAAACCATCGTCCTCCGGTACAGTTATATTTTTTCGCAATATATTTGATTACATTTAAAATATCATTCCTTATATTTCTAGCAGTTATAACATTTTCTGCTGCTTGTTTTGGCAGATTGTGTGGCTCGATTTCGTATTTTTTTGATACGTTCAGGATGCCCAGGCGTAATTCCGTATTTATCCGATCTTTGTCTTTATGAAAATGTAAAGAGCGCAGTCGATTCGAGCTACTCCAAAAAGTGCTGACAATCCCGCCAATTTGACTGTCTTTAGTTGGCGTGTCATTCATAAAAAAATCAGTTTCAAAATTGTCTGGTAGACTAGGCGGGTTCGCATCGAGGAAGTTTTGTAGATGCTCATTGTCTGCCAGACTGTTGTTAAAGCCAAGCTCTGACCACTTTCCTTGAGTCCAAAGGTTACGAAAAAGTTTCACACAGGATCGACGATCAACCCCATCGTCACAATCACTGTCAAACTCATCATTTCCCAAATCAACGCCTTTAGTGTGTTCAAATATTTGCTGCTCATTGTATGTACAGTAGTATGACTTTAAACGGACAGGCATTTTCTCCTTCGGGGCTGTCTGTTTAAAGTTTTTGGCAGAAATTTTAACTTCCATTTTAATTATGAATTATAGCACCTGCGGGCATTTTTTAAGGGTCATTTTCGTTTTTCCTGATATCAATTTACCAAAAAAAATATTGTTGAAATTCGGTATCTTTTCAAAAAATCGAATCCCCAGCTGACGCGTCATGACGGTCGCTTTAGCTAACTATGACGCTTAGTTAAGCTCACCTGCTTTCGATGTTATATTACCAGATATTACCAGAGATTTTCAGATCAATTTTTATGGTGCCTACTTTTGCCGTATTTTTTGGCTTCAAACTCTATAAAAAGGAGAATTTTAGTAATTTGATGGTAAAATTAAACCATCGAAAATGCGTAGGCGGAAAAATGTTTATTTTGAAAAAATTAATTCAGTTTCATCTTCCGGAAACTTTTCATTTTCCAGGTGGTGCCGGGTACTAAAATAAATAATGGCAAAATATTCTTATTTTATTATTATTATTATATCTTTGTAGATTATTATCTGGTTCCAGTGCTGTTTTAACTGCATTATACAAAAAATTGCATCCAAATCATGCATTTCCGGTCTGATGAGCGGCCTCATTAGACCCAGATGCCGGATATTATATATAATCTTAGTTTGCGAAAATTAAATCATAAAAAAATAGAAAAATTTATTCCAAAAAATGCAGAAATCATGCAAAATACTTCCGGTACAAATCACCTTTCGATTTTGGTCAATATTCTGCAGAGTAAAACTGGCCGTGGCCACTCTATAATTACTAAAATTGGCGAAATGTTCTACTCAAATGTGAAAAATACATTAAATAAGGACAAATCGTGTTCAATTAGATGTAAAAATCATCGGCGATCTGATCAAAATTGTGGGTGGACAGAAAAAATTTTCAATTTTTCTGATGAAGAACCTAATTCGGAAAATTTCTGGAAATCGGAAAATTTGATTATGAAACCAAAACATGCTGATATCGAGCATACATGCTGTGGGACTGAAATTAATGAAATTGCGTCATTACAAATGCGCGATTTTGTAAAAAATAATTATGACGAAGGAAATATATTTATTTTAATTTATCTCAAACAAAACAGCTGATTGCCTCGGCTTGATATATTGTCAATTATTTTACTACTCAGAAAATCGTGCAAAACTTTTTCTTGGTAAATAAAACCCAAAATCAGGTGAAAAATTAATCACTTGTCGATTTCAGGTCAAAACAACGTCTTCCCGAAAATGATACTTCCCAAAAATGTTTTTTGTCTCTGTGTTTTAAAACACAGAAAAGCAGGTGGGGGTTAACTATGATTATTAAAAATAGATAATTTTTTTTTGCAAACAAACGTTCTTCTCTAACATTTTTGGATAATCTTGAAATATTTTCAATGTATTTACTTTATTTGAAGAAAATTTTCACCTGCGGATGTCCGTTTAAAGTCGGTGGGTGAAAATTTTGGGTCTGCCTTGTCCATCCGGGTTGTTCGTTAAAGGTAATACTTCTGTAGTAAACATTGGTCGACTTTTTTTCTCCTACAGTCCCCTAAATGTCTAACGAAAATAAAAAGAACATTACATTTAACCCTACGCAATAACAAGAATGTTCGAGAGATTTTCCTTGGCCAATAAGACGCTGACTTTCCGACAAAATAGAACTTCAAGGTTTTTACACATAAAATCACGAGTCAAGACCGAAAAAGTCTGGTTTTATTTGTACTCACACCTTTTAAAAGATCATTTCAGATCCACACGGAATTTAATACCGAAATTCTTATTCAAAATGGCGTTCTACAGCCGCGTAGGCAAAATATATAGATGTTAGTAAAACATAACACTATTTATTCTCTTTAGTTCATGCGTAATGTACAAGCGGAATGTGTATCTTCAAAAAAAATTGTGATTTCTTGGAGTGTAATTTTAAAAATAAAATTTTCAAATTAAAAATGCCATTTCACCAGAGATCTTTTTGATTATATTATTTTTCAACGACAATGATTATGACACATTCCTGAAGACGGCGATCGCAGCTCTGCAGAATTTAGATTTAAATCCGAAAGGGTGCTTTTCAAAGAAATCAAACGATCCGGTTCAGTTTCTATAGTCTGTATAGATTCCATAAATTGTTCAGGGATATTTTCCTTGTTACTTTCGTCTACTAGTAGTTCATCATCTTGACAGACATTTCTATCGATAGCTGAAATTGTGATCGTTTCAATTTTATTAACATCAAGCTTTGCAGGTTCCTTGGGTGATTTACTCTCAATTATAGGTTCTATTTCAAATTTTTGTTTTTCATCATGCTTGAAATTTTCTTCCAATTTTTCAGGTGGTTTTTTCTCACTCGTGATATTTTTGGGGAGGTCTGCCGCGTCTTTTTCGCATATATATGGAGCTAGGGACTTAATTGTTTTATTGCGGCATACACTTTCTTTAGGGATATATCGTACAAATTAATAATCTAGAAATATTGAAGGTATTGAAATCTAATTTTCAGCGGTTTTTGAGTTAACCCATAAAAAACTTCAGAATTAAATAAAAATCATCTTTCTGGTGGCGATAGAGAGCGATTTTCTCGTTTTTTGATTAAAAAGTTAGAAATATTGTTATAATAAAGCACCTTAACCCGAATAGTCAGTTTTACATCGTGACATTTTGAGAAAACGTGATATTTTTTGAAAAACTAAATATTATTTTAGATCAAATAAGGACGAATTTTGGTCAAAATACTGCAAATTGAAGATAAAACGACGCCCGTTGTCGGTTTGAATTTTACGAGTCAAAATAATCGCAGTCGTAAATTCTGTCGTGAGTAAGTTTCGAAAATTTCCCGTTAATTATTAAAATCCGGTTAACGGTGTCAAATTACATAGTTAGAATATTAACACGGCTTGGGTCATATTACACGTTTTTTTTTAAATATCCCTAACTGTCTTCAAATTCGTCGATATCTAATGCTTTTGCTCTAATAATTTCCGTCCCTAATTGACTCGATTCTTCGTTGTTCAAAATAAGCTCATTTTTGTCATTAAAATCAAAATCTTCAAACCGATCTGGCGAAAGTGCACCATTTCTGCCGAAACCGCCGTTACGCACACAATCCTCGCTGTTACTCCTTGGGATTTTTCTAACTGTGCTGATAGTTTTTCGTATATTTTCTGGTAATTTGATCTTATGTCTGGTTTTTTAGATGCCGTTAAGGGGCTGGAGAAGGCGACCTTTTATAGCCGTTTGGAACATAAATTTGCATAATTTTATATTTTTTCTGAATAAAGTGACTATGAGAATATTGATGGCTTTTACGAAAAATTCCTATCTCCTCTAGAAATTTTCTCAGTTTTCAGATGACTGGTATTTATTTGGTCATTTTGGACACCAGGAAGTTAAAATTTTAGAAAGTCATTTATGCCAATTTTATTCTTTAAATTACCTAAAGGTGTCCAAAATGACCAAAAT
>SCLH01079825.1:199503-226225 GCA_004367855.1 Oikopleura vanhoeffeni
TAAGTCACAAAATACCGATAGTACCAAAAAATGAAGAATTTTGATCGCGGACTTTCGGTCACGTGGTTAATATAGGAAGCCTTTTTAGATTTCTTGCCTGATTCTCTGAAAAATAAATCAAGTGGCCGACCAAAAAAATGACTGTATGAAAATCGTAAATTTTCACAAAAACACAGAAGTAAAATAAAAAATGGTGGTGTCCATATTTTTTACAGATCACCAGCTATGAAGAGATTACATATTTGCATAACTTACAGTGCAGTAGGTCCAAAACGCTTAAAACGTTGATACGATTATGATTTGGGAACGCAGCTCCTATGAAAATGCTGCGAAATCGGAATAACAGAGAAAGAAATATATATTATTTTCCATTTACAAATAGTATTTTACAACATGTTTCGAATTTTATTCGGCTTTCAGGTAATGAGAGAGAACAGAAAAATAATTCAGGTCGAAAAAAAGTGACACAAAAATAATTGGCAAAAAACGGCTCTCAGATTGTTTTGCAAATTAATTAATATATATTTGTGCCTCAAAAACCCAATAATATAAAGAATTATATCTTTAATATTTTATTTCTTGTCATCAGAAAAATGGAGCTAAAATTATAAGCCAGATTTTCAACATGCAAAAGCACATATAAGTAGAAAACATCTAAGTTGTGAAAATTTAATTTTAGCGACATTTTTTTTTGGAATATTTGCAACTTTTTGTAGTTTTACGGATTTCTCACACTGAAACTAGTGCTTTTTTATTATTTACTCAGATCAAAAAATAACCCCTTTGGTGGACCATTCAAACCAACTACACTGGCTTTAAGGAGGTCCTCGTAGCAAAAAATGGTCGGTACAAGATGAACAATTTTCAAATTAAACCGGGGTAACTTTGCAAGAGAAAATTTTTGACATCATTTGTTTCAACGTTGTTTAAGCTGAAATGGAACCTCAGCATGTAGATTTTTCCAGAACAACACGAGGAAATGTTTTGAAATAATAATTTCAAGAAAAAGTTCAAGCTTTTGTTTGAAAACCTTTTCAACTTATTCGTTTTTTAATTAAGATTATGTTGGGCCCGAAATATGGTATTTTTCGCACAGCGAAATACATTTGTAGGTTAGAAACATATCGGAAATTTTAGACTTAAAATGAAGTCAGAAAAATTTCTTGACAGTTAACTCAAAAGTGACTCAAAGTTGCTTTTTGAAATATATTTCTCGAATTATTTTATATTCTCTATGGGTAGAAGGCGTAAAAATAATCACTGTAGATTATGATTCAATAGCTTATTATCATTAGAAAATTATTTTTTGAGCAATTTACGAATTTGTTAGTTTTAACGAAAATAAAATCGTCAACAACAGTTTTTCGACGCATAGAAATTGATTTCGAGATTGATATATTTAGTAGTTCATGATATATCATTTGCAACGAGAACCCCCTTAAAATCTTTTAAGAATTTGGTTCTGCCAAAAACTTATATATACAATTCCCCGGATGGTGAACAAATTGTTTATTTTAAATAAATTTTGTCTCAGCATGAACAATTTTCCTTGCTTCAAAATATAATAATTTATTATTTAAATAAATGTTTATTATAATATTTAGGTTAATATCGATTACGGGTGCTCCTGCCACATATTAGCTACTTTTTTAGCCAAAATTTGTATATAATTCTGATTTTGAAAACGACTCATCCGATTAAGTTCTTAGATAGCTGAAACTGAGCAGAAATATTTAGTGAATAATAAAATAAAAAAGGTCCGACTCGGACCATTGTTAGATTTTTTTCTGAGATTACTGAAATTGTTTAATAATCAGTTTTTGTTAAAAAAAAATGGTCTGATTCGGACAATTTTTTTAATTTATTTTTCTCTGAATAGTTGTGCTTAGTTAGCTATCTAAGGACTTAATCGGATGGGTTGTTTTCAAAAGCTAGATTATATAAAAATTTTGGCTAAAAAAGTAGCTAATATGTGCCAGGAGCACCCGTTATCGATATATCATATATACTTTTTTATATTCCATGGAAGTAAAATTGCAATGTTTTTGATCGTGATAAATCCCTGTAATAAAAGCACATTTTTTTCTATTTATTTTGCGTGAGAAACATTTTTTATAAAAAAACTTTCGATTAAGAACATAGTTGAAGAAATAAGTAGAAGCGAAGTAGTTTTCATCCTTAACCCCTGGACTCCCTTTAGGTCGCTTGAATAGTTCGTCTAGGACTCAAGGGGTTAATTTAATAAGGGATTATATCCATTACGGTTTTCCCAAAGGCTTATACGTAAAAAGGTTTCGGCACCCTTATTCATATTTTTTCTTTAGGTGATTATTTTTTTTGGTCTTACGATTTTACATGTGCATTTTTGCCGAAACGTTGATAAATAAACCAATTTTCTATTTTTCTATAAGATCTTACAGCGCTTGAAAATGAACATTCATAGCCTAATTTTTTCATTTCAAATTATTTTGCGGATTTTTAGAGATTTTCTAAAAATGTCTCAATTCATTTTGAAATTTTATAATCTTCTGTTGGAAATTGAGCAGGGGGTATCCATTTGCAGGGGGTACCGTACAACGGCTGATTATGTACAACGGCCGATTATGTACAACGGCCCAAAAAACAACGGACAACGGCCCTTAAAAATTGTACAACGGCCGATTAGGGGCCGTTGTACATCGAGGCCGTTGTCCAGCAGGGGCCCGTTGTACAATAGGGCCGTTGTACGGTACCCCCCATTTTCAAGCGTTGTCAGATACAAATGCTTAAATAAAACTTGGGCTCTTTATTACCGTTTCGGCAAAAATCACATGTAAAATCGTACGACGTAAAGAATAATCATATTATTATTTGATAGAAAAAAATAGATTAGGGGCGTGCGGATCTTCTTCGATATGATTATTTTAAAAGATTTCATTTTTAGAAATTTCAAAATGACTCTATTCAAAAAAGACATATAAGCCCAAAAATAAATCATAATAATGGTGACATGCCGAGACTTGTGTACAATTTGGTGAGTGGTGTATGAACATAACTTTGGGTGAACGAAGGCTAGAACGCCCGTAAAGGCGCTATGGTTTAAGGCGGGCTTGGCGGATTTTCTCCAGGCGTTTTTCTAAGTGTTCTTTAGTTAGCTCTAGTTCCTCGTTTTTGTCTTGTAGCGCACGGATCTAAAAAAATAAATTAGATGAAATTATTATGATGCGATTTTCTGAGCTTTTTGAGCGCGATAAAATTTTCAATTTCTCTGATTTTATTGAAGGTATAATCAAAATAACTTTACGAATTCAGAGAAATAGTTTTCTTGATTAGAGAAACTAAAAATTATGTAAAAAAATAATTTCAAATTTAAGCAATACTCCGAAATATTATAAAATTATCCGATAGAGAAATGGTTCAGTGTGAAATTCGAAATTTCAAAAAAAATGAGCATTTTTCTATTGACGGCCATGATAATCCATATTACAACTGAGATTTCTACAGAAACATGTTACATGTGTTACTTAGAGCGGAAATTAGCAACCGATGTCTATGATTAGACTAAACATTACTAAGGTTATAATGGGGTCAAATTACATAAAAATTATATTTTGATGTTCGAAATGACACCATAAGAAGCATGGTTAGGGTTCGCACCGGGGAAAAACACACACACCTGGTGCATTTTGCGGGGAATTTTAAGTTTTAAAATTTAAATGTTTCCTTATTCGCCCACAAATTTTATTTTAATCATTAAATTTAGGACTAGATAAATAAATAAAAAGATGTAAGATTTTTCACTAACCTCTCGTTGTAAGCGGCGTTTTTCTGTTTTTAAATCATCTTCTGCCGATTCATAGTGATCTGCCGCTGCTTTATATCGACTAACTTGGCCTTCCAAACGAGCAATATAAGCCTACAAATTTACGTTAACAACAAGACCTTCAAGTTTAACTTTTTGCTAACAAAAAATATTTTTTTCGACTTCAATATTTGTAGCTATCAATTTGAGGGAACTTTTTGTAAACGCAGAAAAATGGACTGCAAAATGATACTGTGGTTCTTGTCTAAGCGGACACTTTGAAAACTCCGGTTTTGTCCGCTTAGATTTACCCGGTTTTGTCCGCTTAGACTTAATCGGCTCTAAATCACCCCTTGAGGGCACTAGAGAGCTTAAAATCGGAGCCAAATTCGCTGTAGACACTGGTGAACCTCATNCGAAAAAAACAGAACCGATTCACTAAAATTCAGACAATTTTCTAGATTCTCACCAAATCTCAAAACTTTCCGATATAAGCTCTAGGATCCTTGTTTCTTCGAAAAAGGCTGAGGGACTCGTCTTTAACCGCGGTTAACCAGATGGTTGGTGAGAGTGGTACTAAACTGTCAAATGGAGTCGTGAGATCAAAGATAGATCTTTCTAATGTATGTTTCAAAAATGTCCAGTCTGAATTTGTCTAACCGTACGAAGCCTCTGAAATCCCAAAAATGATTAAGGTGAGAAAATAACGAACTCGTTTTACACATTTTATACGCCTACCCTACGTTTAAAATTTATTATGAAATATTATTATCTCAGATTCTATAGCCAATAAACGCGAGGTTTCTTACTATTTCTCCAGTGAAAGTCTTTCGAAAAATTTCTAACTATATTTATACTACGTATACATCATGCTTACATTGTAAAAAGCTCACGATTCTGTGTTATCTAAATCGCTCTTATTTACCGACAATTTCACCAAATAAATATCGAATTATTAAACTTTTTAAGTGTGTAATATACAAACATTTGGTCCCTCCGAGATTCGAACCCAAGGGCTAGGGCATAGGAAATAACTGTCGTCAGGAGCTCTTACCCACTCGGCCACACTGCCGTTGAAGAATAACTATTTAAACCTTCTTAAAATAAAAGCTAGAAACTTTTAAATGTTTCAAAAAAATCCGGTTTTGTCCGCTTAGTTGGGTTTTCAAAAAAAAATGCGTAGGTTTTGCTGGTTTTGTCCGCTTAGACTTGTGTCCGCTTAGACAAGAACCACAGTAGTACAATGTATAACTTATACATTGTACTATCATTTTGCAGTCCATTTTTCTGCGTTTACAGTATAAGGAATGATGGTTTGTTTTAAAATCATATATATACTGTATGTTCACCGTCGAGATTTTCCGACGGTATATAAAAAATTTAAATGAGCTTTGATGAATCATTCATTTTAGAAAATTATGAAGAAAAATCCGAATTTTTCGATTTTTAATAAAAATTGATTTGTTAATACTGCCACTTTTTTTATAAGGAAATGTTCAATTTCGCGGTTTAGTCCTTCTAGACGAAAAATCACTTAAATAGCCGAAGAAACCAAAAGAGCAAGCCAAATTTTATGGTCTTTAAAAATTGCTGTTTTGATTTGGACGACAAAATATTTATTAAAAAATAGGTTTTGGGCGAATTTTTCTGTCTGTTTTTTCTTATAGACCAAAGTGACAGTATATTAGATATTGATTCCTACCGAGTTTTCCTGCATTGATTTTTTACGCTAAAACGAGGGTTATTTTCAAAATGTAAAAATTGACTGAAAAGTATTTCTTGATTATAACCTTTTGCGCTTCAATTTCTTGCTCTGCTTTTTGTGCCCTTTGTTTTGTATCTTGATAAAGTTTTTCTTTAACTTGAAATTCTTCGTCATTTGTCGCAGCTACTGATTTTGATTGTTCTTCCATTAATTTTGTTTTCAACGATTCGTTTTCAATTCGGAGCTGTTCGAGCTCAGAACTGTCGTTTTCGGGCATTAGACCTCCGTCCTAAAAAGAAAATAATTATAATTGAACTTCTTTGAGTTTTGGGATTAGCACTCATGTGGTTTGAAATAAAAAATGTCACTCTCAAATAAAGCACTCCATGAAATTCATCAAATTGAGAATTTGGGTTAAATTAAAATGGTTCGTTTTTTTAGAAAAGGTATTTTATCTCGGTGATATAGTTCGGAACTAGTACAGTAGTGTGCGGTTTAACGGACAGTTTGAAAAGCAAACCTGTCCGTTAAAACCCACATAGCAGTACAATTTTAACCCCGAGCCCATTTAAACGCACTACTGTACATACGATTTTTTTTGTAATTGTTGGTCAACATACAACTTTTAAACAACATCACACTGAAGAGCCGTTTTTTGCTTTGCGGGTTTTACCGGTCAATTATAAAAAAATATCGTTTTTTCGACAAAAACATCAAAATTATGGGAAAAATTGGAAATCAAAAAGAACGGATCTGCAGTGCCGTAGGTTGAAAAGTTTTATTATGGCCCAAAATTTCAAAATGATCGTATACAGGGGGCAATATCACCGAAAGTTTTACGGCCATATGGGGACATAAATAGTTTTTAGTTTATAAATGAAAATCGCGTGGGCGTTCAAATTGATGTTTGAGTTTGAAAAGTTTTTCTATATTTAAATAATTTAACATCAGATTGCAATAAAGGCAAATACCAAAATGTGTAGAATGTACAGTAGAGTGTCTCTAGTACAATCAACTCGGGGGGCACCGCTACAAGCGTGAACAGACTGTGCGTCTCTGATTGGCGGTGCCTTCAAAATGATGGGAAAAGATGACTAATATTTTGTGACAAACGTCGCTGCGCCCCGAGTTGATCGTAGGACGATCCGATTTCAGCTTTTGCGTCCTAAGACGCTGGGGGCAAACTTCCGAGAAAAAAAGTGCGTCCTTATAAAGTCCCTGGCAAACTTCACGAAAACAAGTGCGCCCTAAGAAAAAAAAATCTAAAAACAAGATTTTTACAATATAAGTTAAATTATATAACGCTAAAATTAGGAAAAAAATTACCATTTCAACTAATATGACGCTTTTTTGAGGTAAAAAAAAACGTCCTAATAGCGCACCCGGCAAACTTCAGAAAAATTATCGGCGTCCTTAAAAGTCATAGGGGAAAACTTTTGAAAAAAAAGTGCGTCCTAAGGGTCCGCCCTACTATAGAAAGTCTACTGTACTCAACCCAATACAATCAAAAAAAAATAAAACAGTAGATTAAAGAAATTCAATCTTGCAATATAACGTCATTTATGACAAATTCGAAGTAATTTGTAATAAAAACCTCAAACACCCACGCGAATTCGGCGATATTGGCGCTTTCGACGACATAGGCACTACTGTAGAAGGATTTTATCTTAAAAATCGTGAAATTACGTAGGTTTTTCCGGCGATATAGGACCTCCCCCTATACCAGTTCCGATCTTATCGAAATAAAAAATCCTCCTATAAAACGAACCATCATTATAATTTAATTATGACAGAGGTTTTAGCGAATAACAGGTCAATATTAATAATTAACTTTATTTTTGAATATCTACAGGCTGAAAACATCTCATACTTTTTGTATGAGATTATTTTTTTTATTAACAGGCGATAAAGCTGAAAACTCAAATTTCCGTTTTTTTAGGAATTACTTTTATTTTTCTTTGAAAAGACGTTTCAGGCCAAACTAATTATTTTTATTGGTCAGTTTTTCGCTTACAACTTCTTTATTTTATTAGATAAAAATATAATTTCTTATATAAATATTTGAAATAAAGCTGCAGTAAAAAGTTTGTGTAAAGTTTTTCCATCATTGTATAGAAATTTTAAACTATCAGTGCTGTAATGGTCACAAATTGTAGCGAAAATAAGCTTCTGGTTTACCTGCACTAATATAATTCAAAATATATTTTTAGCACTTAAAATATGGCACTAAAAATTAAAGCCAAAAAATGTAAAATTTTGTTGGCGTTTTTTTCACACGGAAAAACAAAGTCAGAAAAACTCCGCATTTCTATTACCGACGCATAGCTATTGCTACGTGTAGTATTGATACGAATTGGTATCTGGGACTGGGCCAACTTTTGAAAATAATTTCTCTGGGCTTCCAAAGCCTTAATTTTATTATCTCTCCAAACTAGCGTTTCTTTCATCTCCCGCATTTGATAGTCCAATCCAAGGTTTTCTTTTGACTATAGAATTTTTCGAAAATTAAAGAAATTTCCTGGTTTTCAGTTTAAGTACCAGAGGTTTTAAATACATTTATTTACCTGTATGATCTGATCTTTTTGTTTGATAACATCTTTCATCTGTTCTAATTTATGTGTTTGGGCTTCATTGAATGTCTAAAATAAAATTCGTTTTAACGTAAAATTACATTGAAAACATTCTGTCAAAGCAATAAGGGCCAATTATTTCAAAAACAATTGACCAAGATTATTCATGGCAATTTTCCATAGGATGCGCAGCGGGCAAATATCTAACTTTTAAACGGTCGATATCAACGAAAAGCGGAAAAAAATCTTGAGCAGAATTCAAATGAAAAAATCGGATTTTAACCGTTGATAATACCGGTTATTGGTTTAAAATTTTCACAAGTTTTCAAAAATATTTTTTTTCAAAATTTTTATTTTATAAATGTAGCAAATTTTTTTCTGACAACAGTCCTGGTAGTAGAAAATAAAAAAAAAAGGAGTTTTACATGCTAAAAATGGAAGTTAGTGCTCAGAATGCGGGTTTTAAAAACTCATTTTCTGACCACTAGATGACCGAAAATATTATTTTCTGCCCGGAATCGTTTTTTTCGGGGTCAATAACCCCCGTTAGGCTGATGAATTTTTCTTAACTACTGCAGTTTTCTCTGTGTTTATACCGCTGCGCACCCTAGACATACAGTTTGTCACATACTGTCACTTTTGACGATACGGGCATCGAAAAAATAGCGGCAGAGTGCCAAAAATATATTGTATCCTGTAGAAATCCTGTCATTTTTTAATTGTGCCTAGTTTAGCAATCTTATTTTTTCAAGCTCCGAAATTTAAACGTTATATCAACATTGTAAAATAAAAATTACATTGTATAGAAAACGACTCTTACGAAAGATAATTAAAAACACATGTTTTAACAACAGGAATGTCAAATGTTTTAACACTTGTTATTTCTATAATAAAGCTCCGTTTGGTAAATATGCTTGAACGATCCTTTTTCTCTTTCTAGTTTTGCAGTTGCTTTTATCACGTTATATTAAAATTATACTTACGAAACGACTCTCACGAGAATTGATCATAAAGACTTCTTATTTTCAAAAGTACAAATAATAGTCCAGGAAAGTTTGCGGTGAAATTTTAAGAAATAATTTCGGCCCTTTCTTAGACAAAAGTGACAGTTTTTTCCTGAATCAGTTTATATTGACGCAAGCCTAACTTGAATTTCCGATAGCAAGTTAATCTTTGCTCAAAATAAGTCACCAATAATATCATGTTTTTGGATTTTATCAAAAAAACAAAAAAAATCTATTATTGATTTAACGTTTGACTTCAAAATCAAAATGCTTTTAAAGCTAAAATCAATAAATTTATGTAATTTTAAATGAGCGTTTATCTGCTACCCATAACTTTGTTAGCTTTGATAAGCCAATAATGTCATAAAACACAAAAAATCTACCTTAGTTCTCGCGATATCTTTGGGCTTTCGAAATTTTAGCATATTAATTTGAAAATACGATTCGATTCATTGATAAAAAATTCTTTCAACCGTCACAATTATTTTGATAATCAGGCAAAGAGATTTCCGTATTAAATCTCACGGTCTAATGTTAGTTAGGCTTACCTTGAGCCTTTGTGCTTCTTGGCATTTTTCTTGAAGTTCTTTAATACTATTTGCAAGGTCATCTTCTCGTTCCTCCAGTAAATTCCTCAAATGTTGATTCTGAAAAAATGAGCGTAAGTTACATGTCAATTTGCATGCAAAAGTGAAGTGTCCTTGTTTGATAAATTAAACGAAAAAATATCATTTCTGGGTCAAATCGGGTCTGATAAATCTATTTCAACTAATAAAAAATTGATATTCCGACGTTAAAGTCTATTTTTGAAGTTGTATCCAAAATTCGCGTCTTACAGAAATATTTATAAAAAAGGATAAAAATGAATTCTCCGTGAAAAACTGACCAGCAGAAGTATGTTTTAAAACGTGTATCTTTTTTATTGACAAAAATAGGGCTTAAATTATTATTTATGATGATATTTACACTATTAGTTTAGATGACAAGCGCTGAGCGCTATCTTTGATCACTGGAAACCATAGAAAAAAATTTAAAATTTTCAACAAGAACTTTGTTGCATTTACTGCGTAGAATCCTTTCATACTGGAATTTTTTTTTTAAATACAATAAACGAGTTATAAGCACGTTTACGAAAAACTTGAAATTATCGTTCAAGAACTATGTTCGATATTTAATTTCTTTTATTTCCTGATAGATTGAATTAATTCGCATATCACTTCCGCGAGTTAATAGCTGCTGGAGAGAAATTGAGGATTTTCAAAATTGTTTTCGTAAAATGTTTTACGAGTTTTTTACTCATTCAAAAATAATTATATTTATACAATAATTGTAAACAGCGTTCAGGGAACAATAATTTTTCTCCGTTTTTACGTTTGAACATTTCAAACAAAAGTTATAGACCATTAAAAAGTAGTGCGAAATACCCAGCAATTACAACAATTGACATTACCCCCTTTAAAACTCCAAATGAAAACTTACCTCATAAGAAATTGTAGTTTTTTCGTTGTCGAGAGTAGCATTTTGAACCATTGCTTTTTTATACTTTTCCTCTAATGCTGACGAAGAGTCCTTAATTTTACAATATATACATATTTTAGACTTTTATAAAAATAATTTAATATATATTTGATTATTATATTAATAATTAAATAAACATTATCTTAAACCTGAAAGTTTTTAGTCACCACAAAACAAAAGATGTGAAATATATTTTATCGAGTAATGAGCTCAATGCTCCGAATAACGAATTAGATAAAGAGAGTCTGAATAATCGATAAAATTTTAATAAAACTGTTTTTCTTTAAATCTGAAAGATTTATTTAAAAAAAATGTTCAAATGCACGCTATACTTACGCGGAGCTCTTTTAGCTCTTTAAAATAAGTGTTTTCCAGACGCCTTACTTTGTCTTCAGTGGTCACCTGAGGTAGAAATGAAAATATTTAAATTTATTTATAAAAAGTATAATAATAATAGGACAAAAGTAGAAGCACAATGATTCTCGGTTTATGATAAACCGGTGCTCCGATGCGCCTTGCGGGTCGATTCATAGTGTGGAATGTATATAATTTAGACTTTATATAAAAATTACCTCAAAATATTTAGACCCCTCCTCCTAAAACAATTATTTTCGTAAAATTTTCGGTTTGTGGCCCTACATTTTAAAATTGAAGATTTTTTCTGAGTAAAGCGGTGATGAGAAAATTAACGGCGAAAACAAAAAATGTCTATTTCTTCTATAAATTTTCTAGAATTTGAATTTTTTTCAGAAATTTCAGAGATTTTTTCCGTGATTCCAACGTAATTATAATTTGATTATGATACATGAATGAGATTGTAAATACTCCATTTTAATCAAAAAATAATGACGATTCGTTTGGTTGCAGCGTCTGTATAATTTGAACTTGTGACTAAAACAAAAAATCAAATTTGAGAGAGGAGTAGGGTTTTGAAAAAGTGCTCCAAAATCAGTAACTTTGGCGCTCGAGATTATTCTAGAGAAAAAATTAAAAATTTAATCCGGCGGATTTTTTGTAAATTAAAAATGAATTAGAAGGTGAAAATGGCACTATTATTAAATTTAAAACCAGTGAGGAGTAGGGAAACTGCGTTTTTCGCTAAATTTATTTCTAGCGCCGACAAAATATGCCAGATTTTTTTTTTAGAATTTGAGTTAAACTAAAAGTGTTTGATCCTCCAAAAATTTCTTCTATTTTTGCTATAACTGTTTTAGTTTCCGTACAATCTTGCCTCAAAGTCAAAATATGCGAAAAAGGTCCCAGACACAACCCCCTGAATATAAAAATTAGCTCAAAATATTTAGACTGCTCCCCCCCTAAAACAATTATTTTCGTAAACTTTTATTGATAATAATGTGTTATATACCTCGACTCTAACTCTGCCGTTTGAACCTCCATTTGAAGTCGAATAATCTGTTTCTACAGGACGAGTATTTACAGCACTTCGAACCGGCGGTAAAGAGCCATTTGATTCCTAATAAAAAGACATGATAAAAAATGATTTGAAATATTCTAAGAATAAGCAATCAAACCTTATTCTAACTGGAAACAAAATAAAAAGTGCAGTGATATCACTCAAAATTTATAGCTACAACTATAAGTGATTTTGGCTCGTTTTTACCACCAGTAGCCTAGCCTACACTTCACCAGAAATTATGTGAAAAGAAAGGTTTTTTTGTAAAAGGACCTCATCAAGTTTTTTTACTGAAAACGATTATGGTGCCATTTTACCCTTTTTATAAAAATAAAAAGATTAAGTATGTATATGAATTTTTTTCATGATTTTTTATGAGGAAGTATTTTTTTGTATGAATTATGTTTAAAACATGCAATTGAAAAAAAATGTATACATGCCCAAATCTCTAGAATTTAATTCTAGGGTTCTAGTGCTACCTGACAATGTTTTATATCTCCATTTTGACTTTCAATATCGTCCCACTATTGTAATAAAGTATGTTAAATATAAGCACTGACGCGGCATAGGGTCGTTTCTTTACTAAAACCAATTTCTGTACGCTAAGGTCGTTTTTTGAGCCGGTTTTCAGAATCAGTACGGAATTGTAGTGGTAGAAATTTGTCTTGACTTCTGGTAATTCGCAGAAAAAATGTTATTTCGGAGATGTTATTCCTGAGGTAATTTTTTTTAGCAGCAACAGATTTGACTGTGCCACCACGGACGATCCGTTTAAGAGATATCGCGAAACGGTTTTTGGCATGCAACTGGTAACTACAAAAGCTGCGGGAAAAACATTTTGCAATTTGATTTGGCATCCGGTTAACCGCATATAAACCGAAATGTAATCTTGGTGAGTTCGAATCTCGGTAGGCCCACACTTTTTTTTTATCTAAATCAGCCAGAAAATTAATTTTTATGTTTGTTTATTCTTTTATTACGACCATATACATATAAAGTATATGATATACTTAAAGTACTACTTAAACTATCCTTTTGATAAGTGTTTGAAATAAAAAAAAATTCTATTTTCTCTACAAATTTTATACTGAAAATATCTGTACAATAGATATCCGGTTACCAGTAAACCGGAGAAGAAAAACGTTTTTCCCCGCAGGTTTTTTAGTTTCCAGTTGGATGCAAAAAACCGTTACGTGATATGTCACACGGTTCGCCGGTGGTGGCCAAGTTAAATCTGTCGCTGCTAAAAAAAAGTTACCTTTAGTAATTTCCGTTCGCGTGAACGAACTCAGAAGCCAAAAAAAAATTCCTCGTTTATTTCTTCTCAAGGTATCATACATATTTTATGTACACAATAATATTTTATGTATGCAAAAAATGTTTGTGGCTATTTTTTCTAGTTCTCCCAGCCAAAATCTTAGTGGGTCGGGTCAAAAAGCGACCTGAATGATTTGAAAAACTAGACATAGCACGATGAGGGCTCATTGACTTTTGATTTGAATTTTCCGACGCACTTATGTTGATACCAGTAAAAACCGGTTTGACCAAATAATGAGAGGTTTCGGGTAATAAAAAAAATATAATTTTTGCGTCAAAGGTCGTCATTTTTTTTGTTTGGAAAAAAAATTATACTCTTGCCTAGAATTTTATAATTATCCCTCATACTTTTCTATCCCATACAGTATGTACTTTTTTTACTTGCAAAGTGAAAATTGTCCTTTAGGTAATTACGGCCAATAAAAAATAATAACTAGGTGTATTTTATTTTCGAACCCTTGACATTGGCTATAGCTTGGCGTTCAAAATAAAATCCAACTAGTTACCATTTTTAATTGGCCGTAATTAGCTAAAGGACAATTTTCACTACGCAAGTAAAAAAAGTACATACTGTAGATTATAAAGAAAAACTAGTGGTCACGAAATTTGTTCTTAGTAAAAAAACGACGCCAGTTGAGAAAAGGTTATAAAGACAAAGAGAAGAAGAAAGGGCCACTCAATTTTTGAAAAAAATATGAATAACATTTAAGTAAAAAAAAATATTAAACTTGATGAAAACTCAAACAGATTTTATTCATAATAGTACAGGGGATGCGCCTTTTTCTCCAAAAAACGTTTTCGTAAAATATGTTCTTTATTTTCTTGCTAAATGGCAACTTGCTAAATAAAGTACATACTGTAGATAAGGGCGCATCCGAAATTTGAAAATCCTCGAAATAAAAAAAATATATTTGAACATATATGGTCATTTTTCAATTCTAGCCGGTCATTTTTTTAAACTTACATCTGAATAAACCGAATTCCTTGAATCCGATCTATACAAGGTCGCGTCTGACCCCCTCCAGTGATTTTCCGAATCCCTATAATTTGAAGTAACCGTATTTCCACCAAGTCTTGATTCAGACTTGTAAAGAGAAAGAGATGAGCCACTGCGTGAACCCATTGACTATAAAGAAAGTTGAAAATATTAAAGGATAGCTCAAAAACTGAGCTGAAAGAGGGTTGAAAAGAAAACAGGGTTAAACTATACTTAAGTATTTTGGATTAACCTGTTTATCAAAATAGTGGACCATGATTAAGAACTTCTAGTTTACAAAAGTAAATTTCGGAATATTTTTTGGACTTTAAAAGGATAAGGGTGATCTATTAAAATATAAGTATGGAAATTCTTTGGTTTGCGAAGCGCCAAATTAAAACGTTAAAAAATAAAAAATTTGATTATCATTTGTAAAAAAATAGGACAAAATCATTATAATCCAATCATACGTGATTTTCAGATTGAAATTTGATACCAATATATTTTATTTATCTTGAAATTTGATACCAATATATTTTATTTATCTTGAAATTTGATACCAATATATTTGATTTATCCTGAAATTTGATATCAATATATTAAATTCATCTTGAAATTTGATACCAATATATTTTATTTATCTTTTTATTTTTCTCTAATATATATTTATTTTCGATTGAAAAATAAAATTTTTACATCTTTTGAATTTATCATTCATCAATTATTAATTGACAATCATTTACCTGAAGATGAATAATAAATTCGAAACGTTATAAACATTCTTTTTTTCAAATCACATAAAATTATTTTTAGACGTTTTTCATAAGAACGCAAAAAAATATGGACATAAATTGAGTGTCCATAAAATAAAATCTGATAGAATTCCGTTCTATTTTTATCCCACTCTTTGATATTTTTATCTTATATTTATATTTTTTATTTTGAATGAAAATATTTTTAAATTGTTCAAATTAGTCACAATTGTGTTCTCAAGTTCACTAATTTGACAAATGGACCCACTTAGAATAGCAATTTTCAGAAATTTTTCAAAATAATTTGAGAAAATTTAACCCGTAGAAAATGGTAGATACCGAATAAGAGCCAAAGGCGGAAGGAAGTGAAGATCGATTGTGACGATCATTCCAGCGTTTACCCTAGAAAGCAAGAAATTATTAAAGCAATAAAGCGAGCAAAATATGTTAAAAAATTCGTTAACTTAAAAAATTGTTAACTAAAATCGCTTTAAGATCTTGGGAAATAATAATAGGATCAATAAATGTATGGGTAAAAGTACATTATTATAACAGTGTTCTTAATTTTTAAAACCTAGAAAATCGTAAAATGCTCTTTATCGCCAGCATTTTTTCCTTAGGCCCAACTTTATAAATGCTGAAAGTTTGAGTTCAAGACCTTCAATATTTCTAGAAATCAATAACGGGAGCAAAAAATGTTTATAATTTTCATGAACATATAATTTTTATGAGCATATAATTAAAATGGCTTTAAGATGTTTGGAAATAATAACAGGATCAATAAATTACAAGATATTCAAGCTTATGATCTTAGTAAAGATAATTGCCTTGTTTTCTTATAAATTATATATTCTGAGTAGAGAGCTCAAATTGGCCAAAAATATAACTCAGAATCCCTCCTGTGGGTCATAATAAATTAAAATGTAACAGATTTGACAGGTTCGGCTGAGCAATAAAAATCTTTATATCGTACGTAGTAAAAATACAAATTTTCTATTCATTTTTATGTTACATAAATAGGGTTAGGCACGGTGAAAAACTTTAAAAATTTACGGGGGAATTTTGCGGGGACTTTAAGGTTTTTTGTTTAAAATGGCAATTTGAACGTATGAGCAATCTCGCTCAAATATAGACGAATTCAAATTTTAAAATTCAGTTTATTTAGGACAAGAAGGAAGAAAAAAATGAAGTTTTGGCATGTTTTGATAAAATATTTTTCGTGTTCAAAATTTCCAAAACCCAAATTTTGGGAAAAATCCGCCAAGGCAATTTTTTAACGTATTTTTTGTTAGTTAATTATATCAACTCTTCTGTCTGAAAAAGTTACCGGTAATGAAAATTACCAATAATTTATATTTGATATCGAAAACATAAACGTAAATAAAAAAAGTGGAAAAATTTAAAAATCTTATTCTGACCACCAGATGGCGAATTTTTTTCATGCTTTCAACATCAGAACTTCATTGATTAATTAATTCTATGCATGCAATACATTTTACATCGCCAGTGCGCAACCGAAAAAATAAACAGTTTGTATTTTACTTGTAATGCCTGTTGCACCGCCTGTGCTTTTTTTTCAAAAGATAGCCAAAAAACGACCAAAAATGTTTACTCCAATATTTTTAGTTCAAAAAAGTAAAAGGATGCTCATCCGTGTAAATCTTCGTGAAAAACTTAACTTTCAACAAATGATTTATCTTGCCACCTAGACAAGAATAAACATGAATTTCTCGTTAAAGTTCAAATAAAAAAGAATAAAGATAAACACAAATTTAAGTTCACGTAGGAAAAGATTACGATTTGGACGGAAAATCAGACTCTAGAATCATATTTGCTTTGCAACTTTTTAACAATGAAAATAATGTTAATCTGCTATGCACCTGTAAATTCCTCGTGATACGGTCGATTTAGAACGTAAAACAAATACTCAAAAATCGCCATTTTTGATGATTTTTTACCAAAAATTCGAAATATAAATTACCTTGGCTGAAAAATAAGATTTGAAAAGTGCGCCTTTTCTTTAAATTTTTGATATTAAATTATCATTTTTCATGAGCTATGTGACTGTCGCATAGGCTATGTCGCTTGAAATTAACTAAGGAACATGACTACAACAACAAAATACTACTTTTCAAATTTTTCTCAGTCAAATCTGGAGGTGACAGCTTACATCCTACAGTTAAGGAGGTAAGTGAATTGATTGATTGTATATTATACTAAAGTGTATAAATTATAAATATAATTTATACACCTTTCTTTATAACTAAGTTAGGGTGTCACCTCCGGATTTGACTCAGAGAAGAAGTTGAAATTTTTTTGTCGTATTCATAATTTTCTTTAGGTAATTCTCAGCAAAAAATTAGCTGAACTTTTCAAAAATATCGTTAAACTTTCAATTTTTTTTGCGAAAAATAATTTAGAAAGGCTTTAGCGGACTTTTGGTAAATCTCTTAGCCTCTGTTTTTGGCCTCCGGGGGTGACACCCTAAAGTTTAGGGCCTACACTTATTGATACAAATATTAAAATTGAATCTTTATATATCGATCATATATGCCTGAGTAACTTTAAAACTTATTTGCCTGTTAAAAGAATAGGGAATAAGTTTTTAAAGTGACCCAGGCATAATGATCGATATCTAGATTGATCTAGAGTATTTTGTTTTATCTCAAGTAAGTTTAAACTTAAGGTTTTGGACAACTTTTTTATCCTGTATAAACTCAACTTTCTCAAATTATCACATATTTAACGAGCTGTTCGGTCGCCATATTCATATTATATTTAAAGTCCATCTTAAATAATTGTCACCTTTATTGTTTGACGTTTTCTTGAGGTTAAAAGATAATTATTAAAGAAAAGAATGGAGCTCATTATTTTTTTTATTCCATACTATACTTGAAATCTTGGCATTATTAAAAATCGTTAAAAAGTTTAAGATTTGGAAAATTTCTCAAAAAATCTCGAAAAATTTTAAGGAATTATTTTTTGAATTCGAAGCAACAAATCATTCTTGTTGGCCTCAATCGATTGTTTTCTTTTATTCTAAATTTTAGACCACGTAGATAATCTACGGTAGATTAATTGAAATTTTGAAAAATCGTAAAAATGGTTACTTTTTTGAAAATAATCTCGAAAATTTTCGAAGAATTATTTATAGAGCCTGAATTTCTTCATGGCCGTTGTTTAATTAAGCGTTGATTTTTTTTTAATTGCATAGCCATTTTACAGTTTTAGTAAAACTGTTTTACTCTAAAAAATTCGGTTGATAAAAATCGTCTCCTAGAATTTCCTTTAAAAAAATTTGATTCAAAAGCCGAAAGTATTTTTTTCTTTCATTTTACCTGATCAAGAGTCCTCTTGCCATTTTTTTAAATACTAGTACTGTAGTAAAATTCTAGAGTCTGAATTTCTCCAGGGGCCTTTTTAATTACGCCTTGTTCTTTTTTTAATTGAAGAGCCATTTTACAGTATGACTCTAAAAAGTTTTGCTCGATGAAAAATTGTCTCTTGTAATTTCTAGTTAAAAAAATATGATTGGAAAGCATTTCATAAAGTGAGACTCTGAAGTTCAGAGTCTGAACACGGCGGCGTTGGTAATTTTTTCTTTCATTTTACCTCTTGCTGTTGTTTTTCTAATTCCTTCAAGCGAATTTCTCTAGCTTCAGCCCTAGCCGCTCTCTTTGCCGCGAGACGCGCTTCTGCCTCGCGTGCAATCGACGATAACGAATCATCTTCGGCGTCCTGCCGTCTCGGTCGTCTCCCGCTGCTCGACATCAAAAGAGCTTAAAAAATTACACACAAAAGTATATTCGTTTTCTCGTGTTTTTTTTTCTCTACGTAAGATTTTAGGGGGGGATAAGGCGCCAAAAAAGCCCCAGGCGATTATTTTGAGGGGGGGGTTTTACACAAAAAATCTCGCTACAAAGAATACAGAATAAACAAACGAGGGTGCTCTAAAAAAACAGTCATTGGCTATTATGCGCGACGCTGATTGGCTGAGGGGATATTAACCCACACACGTTGTAAAGGGTGAGTACATCTGACACTAGCTCGCCAAGCCAATCAGAGCCTACGGGTTAAATTACACGCTCCGTCCAACTGGAAAAAACCGAAAAAGTGCGTTTTAGAGAACTTTTTCGCGTTTTTAGAGACCCTGCTATTACACTGCGTTTTCTGCGTTAGAGAGTTAAAAAAATTACCCGTTTTTTCTATTCAGGATTTTTGTTGGATTTCTGATTTCGAAGTTTTTAAAGAATTTGCCTGAAAAAGGTCCTTCTAAGTAAGTCTTTTGATAGTTATTGCCAGAACAAACTTCCGGTTCCATTTCCGGTACCTCGAAAAACCAGGGAGAGAGCGATAGACACACCCACCAGTCACAAAATATAATTTTTAATTTTGAAACTGAGCTGTAACCATTTTTGCAAAATAAACGGATTTAGATTTATTAAAATAAAAATATTTTTTGTAAAAATTTATAATATTGGCGAAAGCACCGAATTTTGATAATTCCATTCGTAAAAGTTCTTGTGGCTTTATTAAAGTAAAATAACATCGCTTGGGAGTTTTTTGTGATGTCTTGCTGTATTGCGCGAGATTTAACGCAACGGATAGGGATACCAAAACATTTTTCTAATACAGGAGTGTATGTTACTCTGAGTAAAGGTAAATTTAACATAGACTTTTTTTATTTTCTAAATTGTATAAAAACATTTTTTCAAAAAAAATCCATGCTAAAGAAACCTTCGCCGTCTACATTGTATGTAAAAAGGAGATAAATAAGTAATGATGTCGTTTTAAAGACTTGTTTTATTATTCTAGACTCCAACAGGGAGAAAATGTTTTGAAATTTCTATCTCAAAAATCGAAAAAAGAGTCTCTTTTTTGACCCGGGTATCGTAATCGATAAGGCGAGATAAAACAGTAAAATATAAATTCATTTAAAAATATTATTTATGGTAATTTTTACAAAATTATCCAGGAAAAGACTCGTAATCGATATTAGACTGATTTTTTTGACGTCACTATTTTACATAAAAACAGTTGGCCTCTATTAAAAGTACTAATCCTTTTGACCTCTTGTAGGTACATAAATTTAAATATCGATGACTTTTTTCCGGGTTGGTCCTAGGCTGTCACCTTTCTCGACCAAAATGGAGAGATGTGTAAAAAATTGACAGTATGGTTAATTTTTGATCTTCTTTTCAACAAAAAAATTCTTCTGAATCTTGGATTTATATTTGACCGGAAATGGGTTTCAAAATAATCGCCATGAAATTCAGCATCATGGCTCAAAAAAATGATCCTTGCTAAAGTTTTTTTGTAAGATACTAATAGTATCATTATGATACTATCATACTATGAAATATTTTTTTAATAATTTCGACCCCTTCCGATGGGTGACAGCCTAGTTGGTAATTTGATAACTTGTGCGTAGAGTCGGTATTATTAGACTTCGGCGTTTAAAATATGACTAAAATGCCTCCGTCTTCAAAAAATGAGCGATAAAGTTCGCAAATATTTCGGCGATTAGTGGGCCAAAATAATCAACTCTTTTTCACCACTGAGATTCTTTCGTAGAATTTGCCTAAAATATTTACTTTTTAAATGCTGTCAATAATTTTTACAAAGTCTTGAAATTACTTTTTTTGTGAAAAAATATTTATCTTTCGCTGGTCTGATAGAACAGCAAATACTATTTTATGAAAAAGTTGACACTAATAAATTCTAATCTGAATTTGCGTCGACAAGCTTATTATACAATGCAGTTCATGTAAAGCGTATAGGCGTATACTTTTTACGCTCTACATCAACTGTATGTAGTAATGAAAGAGGCTCATTGGTGCAATGAAAAACAAGTTATTTTGGCGCGGACTAAAATGATTCATTTTATTCTCGTTTTTTTCAGATGGACGTTTTTCTCATTTTAAATTCCGTTCATTTCTACTGCCTGAACTGTCGTTTTAACCCCAATCTGTTGTACATTTTTTGGATTAAATAATTAAACAAAACGGCCTCAAGAACTATTGGGAAAATATTTAGATTAAATATTTTGCCCCTGTATCTCTATTTATTATATCTTTATCCGATTATTTTTCATTCTGCGTAGAATCTTTTTTTTTGTTCTGTCTGTTTTCACTATTTTTAACCTGAAATAGCCGAAAAATATTTAAAAAAGAAAAAAAAATCTGCCCAAAAACCTTGACTGAAGCATTTTTTTCTGTCAGAATTTCTATTGAAAATACTGCCCCTGAACAAAAATTTTAATTTCTTAGCAAAACAGATAATAAATCATTCGAAAAAAAATCCCTATGGGTTTGAATTAATTTCACTAATATTGCATAAAAATACGATCTATCTCCAAATGCAAGGTAAACGACCCGTAGTAAAAACACCAGGTGGAGTAAAAAAGGTTTTATAATTGTAAGTGTAACGTTACCATCCCAACCTACGTAAAATATATTTTGTTTGAAAAAATTTACGGAGAATGGAGTGTGAATGAACATTTTTAAAGTGAGATAATGACGAAATTTTGTATTAAAACTTATTTTTTATCAGGCAGGATATCATATTATGGAACCGTACTCGATGAACGGAGCTGAGAACAACTACCAAAACAATCTCAAGGACTGCAGTCTTAACAAAATATGCGAATTTTTTTTATAAATAGTTTATACAGGAAATAAGGTACAGTAAATGCGGTTCAGAATAGCATAAAAGATGGGTAACGGTATATATTTAGCATAGAAAAAAATACTTGTGAAATTGCAAAAAAGACAAATTACTAAAAATCTTTATTACTTTCCATGTTAAATATACCGCCGACGAAAAATTGTAGGCATGATATTTTTTATTAGAATGAGTTCATCATAATTATTTCAGACATTATATTTTCATTAATCAAAATTTTGGAAATCACACAAAATAATTTAGGTTTGAAGAGTGTTTTATTTTTGTGAGATCGGTACTGTTACATACGATCTGTTTGAAATTTTGGACTATAATATAACTTTTCGAGTTACGTAACACTGCTGTGCCAATTTTCGACTCGGGTTTTCACCGGTAACTTCGACCATTTTCTGTCGAAAAAACGATAATTTATGGTAATTCTCAATTAAAACAAGACATCAACAAAACCTGTTCTGCAGTACAACAGCCGATGAAAAATTAAATTATAAACGAACTAAATTTTAATTCACGAAAAATGTTGATCAATTTTAAACTCGTATTCCCCTAAATTTACATCTGTAATTTTATATTCAGCTGTTGAAATTACAGCATTTGGTTTACGACTACCTAAAACGTTTTTTTATTTCTTATACTTATTTGAAAACTTGAAACGTGATTTTTGAAGGATAGATTAGGTGCGTCGGGATGTTTTTCGGTATGAGAAATAATATCTTATAAATAAGTGACGATCTTCATCAGACAATTACGGTGCCCCAAATTCGTACATTTCTATGAGCTGATAAAAAACGACTGATAGTCAAATACTATGTATACACCAAGTAACAGTGCTGATTATTTTAATCTTTTTTGGTCGGTATAATTACAAGACATAAGTTCTATTTATGACACAAATCGAATACAGTCTGCAGATTTATATCATTTGCTCGCAAAAAATTGCAATTTAAGTTTACTTTGTTTTTCTTGGTTCTAATTTATAAAGCTCTAAAATCGGTTTTCAATGTTTTAACTTGTACTCTTTTTGGTATTTCAAAAACCATAATAATTTGAGGTGTTCTATGAATATGAATGAAAAACCCTCTGAATTTTGTTTTTGCATTTCTGCCTTAGGTAGTTTTTTTTAATGGCAGCCACCCTTCTCATGACGACTACGGGAAAACCGTAAATGCAATCGAGAACGTTTTTTTTGCATTCAACTGTCCAACTTAAAAAAAAGCTCAATGGAGAAATTTTTTATCGGACTACCGGTTCACCGGTAACCGGGGAATATATTATATAACCATTTTCAGTATAAATTTTGAGAAAACAAATCAAATCTCGTTTTTTCTTCCAGGAATTCATCAAAAATATAGGTCAACCAGTTAATGTGTAGATAATCGTGATGTAAGAACAAAAACCATAAAAATTCAACTTCCTGGCTGATTTTAAGAAAAAAAAATTTTGGGCCCACCGAGATTCGAACCTACCAAAAATTACTTTCCGGTTTAATATCCGGTAAACCGGATGTCAAATCAACTTAATAAATTTTCTCTATTGAGCTTTTTTATTTGGCAGTTGAATGCAAAAAACTGTTTCTCGATTGCATTTACGGTTTTCCCGTCATCGTCGTAAAAATAATAATAACACTCGGGATCGGGATTGAAAAGAAATTTATGAGTCGGGATTGGGATTGAAAACTCATCCCGTTTTAGAACACTGATGAGAAGGGTGGCTGCCATTAAAAAAAACTACCTTATAGACTCTAGTTATGGGTCTTTCATAAATATAATTAAAAGTTGAAAAATACACCTCCAAAACTTGTACCAGTTAGGGAGCGATGACTGTAGCCCATAATTAACAAACAACAATGGTGTCATTTTTTAGTTATGCCTACTTTTGTAGATGGATGATCTGAAAACTAGACATAGCAAGTTGCATGAGTTTTCCTACAACTTTATGCAATCTCTAGTTTGTCAAATCAATCAATAAACAAAAAAAACGGCAGTCTGCTAGACCGTAATCAACTTTTATAAATTGGCTATTGGTCAAAAATCTATTGGTGGAAACTCCTGTGGCTGATAATTTTTACAAGTTTATATTGTGATTTTATCACCCGCCTACGATTTCGTTAACTATAAAAACTTCGTAACCAATTGACTGATACGAGATACCCAAATTGTTAACTATTAACTATGAAAATCAATAATAACGCCCGATTTAAATCTTTCAAATTTCTTTGCTGTTTTCACACCCCCTTATTTTTCAACCAAAACTGGCCATATTAATCTGAATTTGAAGGTGCGTGAATGACTGTACATGTAGTGAACGTTAAGCCCAGCTTAGTCCAAAATTATGATTTCACAATTACACAAAAAGAGCGCCCAGATTTTTCCAGAAGTGAAAATGAAGTGCTCATTATGGCTATTCGTGAGCGTACGATATAAAAACTGAGCGAGTTAATATTTACTTTTTTGTTTAATTTTCAAAATGACACCCGTGGGTTGTTAATTCGGCCCACCCTATCTGATTCATAACATTCTGATTCATAAAACTCAATTTTTTTTTGCCCGTGAATAGCGCTTAGTTAAGGCTGTTATTAGAGACCAATAGAAGATAGCTACCAAGCCGGAGTGACTAGCCAATCTAATCCGATGATGTATAATGACGGCGGGCCGCCAGAGGCCAAACGAGCCGTGCCCGAATCATTTTGTCAAGAAGGTACGCGAGAAAAATAGTTTTTTAGACGAAAAATTTTGTAAAAATCAATCGAATTTATGTGAAAAATTTTGAAGTTATTTCTTGCCTTTAAAATAAATAGTATTTTTTTTTATTCGCCGATTTACACATTAATATTCTGACAATGATTAAAATTAATCAGAAAAATTTGAAAAAGTAATTCTAGGATATAAAACTCTAGAAAATTCCAAGAGAAAAAGTAAATAGCGGATAAATTTGGAAAAAATAGTTATTTTAGAACATACAACTCTGGAAATTTTCGACTTTCAAGAGAAAAAGTAAATACCGCTTAAATTTAAAATTGAGCGGTCATTTTTTAGACGGGTAATTTATTTCGGTGGAATCGGTACTGGTATATCGAAGATTATATTTACATGTCCCGTGGAACTTTGACGTCAGAGATCTTAAGAATCGTGTGATGTGATTGGTCAATACGCATTGACTCTTGTGTATTAACATATCACATCACACGATTATTTAGGTCTCTGACGTCAAAGTTCTACGGGTCACGTAAGTATAATCTTCGATATACGATCATTTTTAAGTTTCGTGTCACCAAAGAACAGGTTTTCGATTTCCGATATTTTTTGTTATGTCCGGTAAAAACCGGCTCTGCAGTGTCATGTTATTTAGAAAGTTATATCCATTATGATGCCCGAGTGCATTAAAAATCTTTTTCCAAAATTTCGAAAATATTTTATGTGCCAGTTCCGAGATAAAATATATCCCTCTAAAAACGAACCTTAANCCTTAAAAATCTTCATATTTCCATCATTCCCTAGAGACGGTCTGTAGCTAAAATGCCGAATAAAATACTATATATTAAACAGGGCAAGAAATATGTTTCAATTTTATACAACCAGCCATTTGATACACGGATGATAGGTCAAACTGTACACCAACTAACCATTTATGTAGACCCACTTTCGCGAAAAAAATGGTTTCCATAAATGGTAATGGGTTTCCATTAAAGGGTGATGGGTTTCATTTAAAATTTGTGAGTTTTTTTCTAAATTACAGGTTCAGGGATCAATTATAGGGCAGCCGAAACCAACAAACTTTTTAGAAAAGTTTTGAGCAAATTAAGCACCAAAAACAGAGTTTATTTTACTCAAACATGCCTTGTTTTTCAAAAATGGTTTTCATAAATGGTAATGGGTTTCTATTAAAGGGTGGTGGGTTTCCATAAATGGTTAGAACTAACCGTTAGTTGGTGTACGCATCACCAGTTTTTTCGTAAAATTCTCCAAATTTATTATATTACCGACTCGCTTCACTGATTTTTATAGTAAAAAATATAATTTATATAATATTTTCGGTATAAATTCAAGAGTTGTCAGAGAATTTCATGTTTTCTGTTAATCTAGAAAGTGAGCTTACTCGCATTAACAAGGCTAATTTGCTGTGCCATTTTCTGATGACTACAAATTTTGAAAATGAGGGTTATCTTTTTTAGAGGGGTATTTTATTTTGGTGATATCGGTTCTGGTATATTATATACCGTATATAAGATCATTTTGAAATTTTTAGCCATAATACAATTTTCTAAGCTTCGTTTCACTGAATAGCCGGTTTTCATTTCTCATTTCCGATTTTTTACCGGTTAGTTTTTTATGTCGAAAACCGGTAATTTTTGATAAATTTCCGGTTGTAACCAGAAATCGAAAACCCGGCTCTGCAGTGTCATGTTTTTTTCAAATTTTATGCTGGCCCAAAATTTCAAAAAGATCATGTACCAATTCCGACCTGCTCATCGAAATAAATTATTTGCAACACGTTCGAAATGCACTTTCTCTCAGTTTATAATTTTTCTTGCGATGAATTTTAAAAAACTTTTTTACGAGTTTGACCTTTGATTAATCATCTTCCCGTAATATTGTTACTAGACATTTTTACGCTTCCACTTTATATTTTCGAAATGTACAAAAATTTTCTTGATTTAAATGGCTGGAGTTATGTATTGCATGGTTTATTTTGAAATTTGCATGACTATTTTTTATTTTCTTGGGGCTTAAAATATCAATACTTAATAAGACGTGTTTTGGAAAATAATGTATTTGAATTTCATTCTGTGAAAATGCTGTAAATGATTTTGAATTATTGTGATATCAAATCGACGAAAAATTTTAACTTGAAATATCTCAGATATGAGTTTTATGTTTCCTTTAAATTAATGCGATAATACATAAAACTGCCGGCTTTGTCAATAAAGACAAACATGTCGAAATTTCGCTAAACTCAACGGTATTTTGAAGACACGCGTCTATAAGGCCAAAACGGCCAATTTGT
>SCLH01079825.1:226336-239851 GCA_004367855.1 Oikopleura vanhoeffeni
ATAAGGACAAAACAGCCGTTTTCCACATGAACAAAACGGAAAAATCAAACATTTCCTTATAGACAAACAGGATATTACTGAAAACCGAATTTCGTACAAAGAGAATTTTCCGACAGTTTTCGCATGTATTTATCAGCTATTTATTCTGGTTACTTTCAAAATCAGCTCGCACATTTAAATACTTATGTCCAAAAGAGTGTCAAAATTTTTGCAGGATGTTTTTTACATGATTGGACGAGCACATAATTTGATAAAAAATTATTGAATTCGATAATTTATTTTTGAAGTCGCAGCAAATCCCGGTTTGACAACTGAGGACTTTCCCGTGCCGGATAACATGGTTGGATTAATCATTGGCCGTGGTGGAGACCAAATAACCAAAATTCAAGCTGATACTGGTTGCAGAGTCGCGGTTGTCCCACAACCAACCGGTCAATCTCAATCGACCACATGTCTGTAAGTGAACCAGATTTGACATAACGAAAAAATGGACAAAACATGCACACCCCCTAAAACTACTCTTTAGAATACCATCTTAGGACTAAATAATGATTTAGCGCATTTTCAGGAAATCAGATTTTATAATGTTCTGTCGGAAATTCGACTCGAAAAAATCGGAAACTTTTTGAAAAAATCCGCAAAATAATCCTAAATTCAAAAAACCGTTCAAGAAACTAAGCCCAAAATAAAACAGTTTATGTCAATGTTGAAAATAAGGGTCAAACGTGGCTTTTTCAAACAGTGCCAAGTTAAATAGAGTTCGTACCTAATAGTAAGCTCAAAGTGCAAAACCAAAAAATAAAATTGTATACCAGTTTTAATTGTTTGCTTTTAAATTGCCCCTTAGAGCCCACTATTGAGGACGAACCCAATCAACTTTTGAGATAGCCACGTTTGACCCTTATTTTCAACGCCCTTATTGCTAAAACTCGATCGTAAATATATCATATACTATTTGAAGAGAAAATTGCGAGTTTTATATAAATAAAAATCCAGTAATTTTTTATAAAATAAAAGTATAGACGTTTCGCTTTATTAGTAATTTTTTGTATTCAAATATTGTCCAATTTATAACTGCTTGCTTCTACAATGCAGTTGTGGTTAACTGGCTTCTAAAAAGAGGCCGCGTCTGATTTTTTCTAGCCTTTAAATGAAGTTAAAAAATCATGCCTTTTTGACTAAATTTTCTTTGATTTTTCGCACCATAATCGACCATCAGAAAGCAAATCTCATTTTTTGGCGCGTTTTTCACTTAATTGATTTATTTTTTGAATAAGATTGTATATTACAATAAGAAATATCAAGCGCGCTCATTGTTCAACTTTTGCCCTCTTTTTTCAAGATGACTCATAACTCCAAAATAATACGTTCTACCAAAAGACACCGACTTGATTGTACAAGATTTTCAATTTTTTTTAACATGGAAAAAAATTGTCCTTCGTCGAAAAATTGCAAGACTATTTCTTTTCAGCTTACTGGTACACCCGAACAAATTGCTTTGGCCAAGGATAAACTCACTGAAATAATCTCTCGTGGGCAAACAAAAGTTGAGCCCCAAACCACCCACAGCGAAGATTTCGGAGGTCATCCAGCACCATCGGCCAACGAGTTAATGAACCAAAATGTAGCAGCTACTGCGGCTATTGATGGAAATACTATCGTAAGTGGCGTGGGAAATAATGAAAGAAAATTCCCACGGTTATTACCTTGGTTTTTTAATCGAAATATTGCGTGATTTTATAAGATAAATAGCAAAAAAAAATCTCGAACCATTTCCCACTAAATCACGTTATTCATCCAAAAAAATTAAGCCTACTTAGTAGTTTAGTTCCTATTAAGTAGGAAAAAAATTCTGTCAAATTTTTTATAAAATTTAAATATGTTTTTCGATGATAAATCGTATTTGAATTTTTAAATCTTGAAAAATTTCTTAAAAGTTGGAAATTTTAGGTGAAGGTATTGAATTAGCATCGAAAATTTGTTTAAATTTTAAAATTGCGTTAGAACGCAAAAAAATTATCTGTATTAAAAATCTTCTCAAAAATGAGAAATTTTAGGCGAAATTTCCATGCTGAAAACACTATCGAAATTTTAGCCCAAACAAATGTTTCTTATTTAAAAAACAAGATTTCTGTTTAAGATTCTGGAAAACTTACATAATTAATTTTCTTTCTAGAACTGTTTACATAACAATTTCAAACAAAAATTACAAAAGAATTTTAAGGACTCTAAAAATTCTTGAATTCCAGACTTTGTTTTCAAATTTTGTTAGCATTGAACTTCTAAATAGAAGTTATGATTATAAAACACCCTACCAGCTATTCACTTTCGATTTTGTCTCTTATGGCCCATAAGTTATGGGTCATCTCACTGTATCGATCTCTTACATGCCCTCGGGTCAGTTACGTCATTTGTTGTAAATTACGAAGTTCAACGTGTGATTTACTTCACTTTGAAATTTCTGGAATTCCAGACTTTGTTTTCAATTTTTTATATTATTCAAAGTTAATTACGGGTATAACGAGGGTCTACTATCGATTTTTGTCTCGAATGACTCACCCCCTGTATCGATCTCTTACATGCCCGCGGGTCAGTTACGTCATTTGTTGTTGTTTTTATCGGCCCTAAATGATAATATTTTTGTCCTATAGGAAGAGATTGTGATTCCACATGACAAATGCGGGATTGTTATTGGTAAAAATGGAAATACATTACGTAATTTGCGCTCTCAATTCGGTTGTTCGGTGAACCTTGATTCTACTATTAACTCGGGCGAGGCAAAACCGCTCAGGATCGCAGGACCCCCAGATAAGGTCAATTTGGTGGTAGCCGAGGTGCATAAAATGATGGCTGCTAAAGAGAATATTTCGCATACAAAAGTCCCGCCCGGCCAGGACCAGGTCACGTTTATGATACCAAAAGTGAGCGTAGGGGTCGTGATCGGCAAATCGGGCGAGACCATTAACAGAATTCAAGAGCAAACGCTCACCAGAATACAGTTTGTGCCTGATGATCCAAAAATAACCGATAGAGGATGCTATATTATAGGACCCCAAGAAGGTACGTAGTTGAAAATATTATTAAATTAATAATTTTCCTACGACTCTGGGCAGTAGTGGCACGCGGGAGTTAATAGTAGAACCAGGGTCGCACTAAACAATAAGGGCCAACTTTTACCACCAACTTCTGCTGCGGATACTGTCGAATGGAAAAAAGATCTGGAAAAAAAGTTTCTTATTTTTTTCAAACAACAATTTTTTGGTTTTCGGGAAATTTGAAAAAAAAAAACTTGGATGCCAATTTGTTAACTGTTTTTATAAAAAATCTAGCAATTTTCAGTATATTTTAGAAAAACTAAATTTCTCGATTTTTGGAAACTTATGTTTTATTTTGGTGAGATCGGTACTGGTGTACGATCATTTTGAAAACTTTGACTATAATATAACTTTCCAAGCTACGCGTCACTGCAGAGCCGTTTTTCGATTTCCTATTTTATGAAATTTTTGATGTTTTTGTCAAAAAAGTATAATTTTTGGTAAATAACCGGAAATCGAAAAAGTGCTCTGCAGTGTTGTTTGAAAGTCCGAAAATGTGAAAATAAATTATTTTGTGTTAAAATTCTAGACAAAAAATAAGTTGATTATTTTCAAAATTTTCGAAACCATAGAAAATATCATTTTGAAATATTTTTTGATAATTGTGAGAAACTTTTTTTTCAATTTAGATGGGGTAGAGATTTTATCGTGTCTCTCATCCCTTTATTCATTAAAATTTTCTGCAACTAAGTTATTATTGTTTTAGGGTGTCTTGAGGCACAGAGAGAAGTGTTGGAAATTGTAAAAAAGAAGATGGAAGAAGTGGGAAACGCAAAATCTATGATGCCAAAGGTACGTGAATGGGAACACGTAAAATCTACAGTAAAGAGCTTTTAATAGGACGCGAACGCGCTCCAAATTTAATCTTTTTTCTTCAAATAAATTTTTTAAAAATACAAAATTATAGCGTTTTTTAGTATAAAATGAAACTTTTTATAGTAAAAAACGCTAAAATTTGAATTTTTATAATTTATTAGAAGAAAAATGACTAAAAGTTGAAGCTCGTTTGCGTCATATTAAAAACTCCACTGAATTATTATTCTTCAAAGACATTTCAAGTGTCTAATTTTTCAAAATGTTATCATAGGTAGCTTTTATTATAAAGGACATAATAAAAAGCTACCATACAGTTTGTCCCTTTCAAAAGCGATTGTGAAAAATGTAGCATCTTGAGACCCGCGTCACCAAAAACATTTTTGATTGGTTAACCAAGAATTATCTTGGAATGATTACATTCAAATCACCCCTAAAATCAATGAAATTCGCTTCTAAGCCAATCAAAAGCGCAGTGGCAAAATGTAACCTTTGTCTCTATCCTGACGAAAAATGACATACTCTGATTTCAATATAAGTACACCATTTTACTCAAAAATATACTAAAGTAGACATTTTGCAGAAAATTTTGGTTCAAAACGTACATTTTGCTTTGAAAAGTAGTCATTCAAAATGTTTCAGTGAAAATAATAATAACCTAAAATGGGTCGTTTTCAAACGCCGAATTATATAAAAAATTTTGGCTAAAAAAGTGGCTGATTTGTTAGTTTGGGCCCCGTAATTGATAAACACCATTCGTGATAATACCATCGTATTATTTACCTTCTATTGTAGTATCAAAATAAGTGTCCGTAAGAGTATTTTGAGCAGTATCTATTAAGGATAAAAGGTGGTTCAACGATGCTTGAAACCCACGTAATAATCAATTTAATTGTTTTCAAAAGCCGGTTGCTTCGTTGAAAATATTTACTACATTTTTTTTAAATATTTATCACATACAGGATACAATTAGCATCAAATTTTTGATTGTTGAAATTGTATCCAAAATTTATATTGAAAATTACTGCTGTATCAAGTGTTTTTCGCTCATAACCTACGTTTTCTTTCAACCTCAGTTTTTTGTCAAGTTTGTAATTTCACATTCTATAATTTTAAGGATATTGTTGGTGCAGCTTTTTTAGAGCTTATAACGTTGGTGATTTTTTTAAGAACTCGAATATCCAGCATACCGAAGATTATACTTACTGGTCCCGTAGAACTTTGACGTCAGAGACACGTCTAGAACGTGTTTTGAATGGTCAATATACAAGAGTCAATGTGTATTGACTAATGAAATCACAAGATCCTTTAAGTCTCTGACGTCAAAGCTCTACGGGACCAGTAAGTATAATCTTCGATATAATCTAACTCCGATTCAAATGATGCTGAATGCGTGAAGGTGACTGGGCGAGAAAAACTCTCTTTTGATATAGCAAATAAGTTTCAGCCAATCGGCCTACTGCATCATTCCCGCAACATTTGAATCGGGCTTCCCGACCGCAGTTTTTTGCGGATAGGTTTCTGTGCCGAGTTTTTTCGTCAAACACTTATAAAAAAATTTATTCAAACATTTTGACAAAAAAATCGAGTTTTTGACAAATAATGGTATTTTATTTTGAAACATAATTAATATACACTTATTTTAGTTGGTATTTGATGGTAAAAGGTACGTAAAGCAAGATCAGCTTGGAGGCGATGCGGGCAGTATGGGTGAGCAGCAAGTCGATTACCCAGTCCCGGCCAATCGTGCTGGGGTCGTCATCGGCAAAGGAGGAGAAACAATTAATCAAATTAAAGAGAAGTCTGGAGCATTTGTTCAAATTAACAAAACGCCACCACAGGACCACCCAGATTGGAAATATTTCACAATTAGGGGAAATTCGAATCAAATTGCGCATGCCCAAAAATTAATTCAGGTATGGTTAAACCTAGAAAAAAATATATTTAAAAATTTGAATGGCCACGATTTTCAGTGCTTCAGTTGCACGAGTTTTTCTCGATGATGGCTGAACCGGTTTTTAAAAGTTATTTTTTCATTGAATAAGATCAAAATGTTCCGATTGCACCAATTCCCAATTTTAAAAATAATTTAATATTTATGTCAGACTATCGAAAAATCACAAAATTTGACCCATTCCCGGTATAATAATTCATTTTTGTTAATTATATCAGATTCCTGAGGTCAAACTGCATCAATACCCAGGTTTACATTTACTTTCGATAATCTAGTTAAAAATATGTAATATGACCCCTTTTGGTGTCAAAATTCATTTATTGGGAATTTGTGGACCCCATGACCAGGTTTTCATTCAATGTCAATAATCAAGTTAAAAGATAGCAAAACGTGTTATCTGACCCTAGGTTGGGGTCAAATTTCATTTTTTTGATAATCTTTCGAATCATTTGGTTTTTTGAAAATGATCCTGATTTCTTCTCAAAAAGAGTGGTTTTCAAAAAACCAGAAATCGAAAAAATCGGCCAAAAATTTAGAAAAGATCGCTTGTGCCAGTTCTCAGCTGCCTCACCAAGATAAACAACGCATTTAAAAAAACAGACACAAGCTTTGTTTATTTATTCACACTATATTTGTTCAGGAGAAAGTAGGAGGACCAGCACCGCCAGGTGCCGCTATTTCCAACTCTCCTCAAACTGGTGGATACCAATACCAAAATGGTGGTGGTGGTAGTAGTGGTGGCGGATACGGAGGTGGTCAGCAAGGTGGCCAAAGTTACGGTGGACAACAGGGAGGCTACGGACAGAGTGGTGCCCCACAACAAGATTACAGCGCTGCTTGGGCACAATACTACGCACAGGTTCGTTCATTACTATTTGACTTACAGCCAAGGGTTATTTCCAAGAAATGTTTTATTTTGATTTTTCATCAGATGTCCGGTTATACCGGAAATTGACCGGTTAAAATTTTAAAAGTCGGCTTTGAGAAAACAAAAAATTACAGTTTGTTCATCTTTTAAGTATAAGGACCTATGGATTTGAAATTATACCTACCTGGATAGTTTTCCAGAGAAAATGTTTGACGATTAAATTTTTGTGATACGACACTTCTAAAGAGGTCAAATTACAAAAAAATCGGAGTAAAAGTTGTGCTAATTCTCAAAAAAACGGTATCGATGGATGTGGGGTTTTCTCAGACCCGATTTTTAACATTTTTACCGGGTAAATGTTGGGGTAACCTAAAAAAACTACCAGAGAGATATCAGTTGTTTGTATTCGATATCCAAGAAATTTAAATCGTCAAATTAGTTTTCGTTGATTTCTGACCTTGACCAGTAATTACTTTAATGTGTTAATTAAAGTGTAATTACATTAATGTTTCAAAAAAAAGTAATTGCTTGAAATGTCTGCAAAAACTTTTCTTGCTGTTGAAAAATTACCGGTGTTTTCCCTGATTACGGTCAATGTCAGAAAATGAAAAAAAGTTAAAATTTTCTTGGCTATCTGATACAACAATAAAACATTCAATTTGAAATTATATAAATATAATCTTAATTTTGTCTTCAGATGGGTCAGCAACAGACCCAGCAAGCTCAGCCAACTCAAGATTACTCAAAAGCGTGGGAAGAATATTTCAAGAAAACTGGGCAAACTCCCCAGCAATACCAAGCTATGCAACAGCAGCAATCTCAGCAACAAGCACCGCAACAGGCCGCCGCTGCCGCACCTCAACAAGCCGCCGCGCCTGGGCAAGGGGCAGGAGCCGCCGGTGGGCAAGATTATTCCGCACAATGGGCCGAGTATTACCGAAAGCTGGCCGAGTATCACAAAACTCAACCAAAATAGTAACCGCGATTGATTTGGTTTTCATTCTGACTTCTCTCGACAGTTTTTTAGGGAAAATTTATTCAATTTTTAGAATTATGTGATTCTAAGCGCACTGCTTTTTTAATGGGACATCTCCCCCCGTTTTTAGGCACAAATTTTTCATGAAAATTTTTTCTTTAAAATTTTTTCAGTTCCATTGATGGACAACAATTTGTAACCGACCCTTTTTTCTGCAATCCCCCCTGTCCACCAACATTATTACTTTTATTATTACTGCAAAACCGATATGTTACTATGGACTGCCAGATTACTGTTAAATGTTAATAATTTATTTTAAATCCTCTTTTTCGACACCTGCAACCGATAGTTATGAAAATACATCAAAACGACTGAATTAATACTTTTTCATTTGAGTTTTTTAATTTACGTCAAACTTGGACAGCCAAGTGGGGATAAAAGCCGAATTAAAACGGAAGGAAATATAAAGTGGAAACAAATAAAATTTAGATCAGCGAGTCAATCTGTGTATCGATTACGATGCCCTAGTGACTTAAATATCTTTTTTTCCTATTCTTTTTCAACCAAATTTTTTTTTAAGGTACGCGGGCATCGCGATCCATTTTAATGGGTATACGGTATACCGTTACTATAAGTATATTTTCGACAGTGCTTATCAGAGTATCAAATGGAACGCTTTCCGTTTATTTTTTGCGTTCCGTTTTGGTTAAATTATTTATAAGCTATTTGTGGCCCGCCGGATATCCGGTATACCCAGGGTATCTTTTTTTTAAAGGATCTGCATCATAGCGAGGAAACCAAACGATGTTTCAAAAACGGATATTCCTACAGATTTTCGCGAATCGCTTTAATTTAATTAAATATTTGATATCTTTATTGGGGTGAAAAATGTTTTCCGGAAATGTAGTGAACTTTTTTCCCCAAAAAACCTCAGGGCCAAAAATCGATTTTCAAGGTCGTGTTTTTCATGAAATATAGGTTTTTCGAGCTTCTTATCAACCTCTCAACCAGGGAAGGGCATCCGAGCACATTTCAAAATTGGCTGATCGGATCGGAAAAAACCCGATCTGATCGGACCCGCTCGGTTTTTTCTGAGCAGATATTTTAGCTCGGTGCCCTTCCCTGCTCTCAACCGCCTTTTGACTTCAAATTAATATTTCCTGGAAATAATGGTAAATTGCCATCTTTTGGTCAAAAAAATTTTTTTGGGGCGAACATATGTCGAATTTTTTCATCAAGGTAAATTTTTTTCGTAAATATTTTTTTGCTGGGCTTTTGAATATTTTTCCATCTCCTCTCAGACTCGAAACTAATATTTTTTGAAATGTCTCCACAATTGGCATGTTTTGGGCGAAAAGTCAAACCACGGGTCATATGATATGAGTCATATCAGGTAAACTTTTTTTTATCAAGGCCAAATTTAGATTTTTTTCTAACTTTTAGAGTTTTCGGGCTTCTTATATATGACTCATCCTCTTTTTCACTCCAAACTGATATTTTATGAAAGATTTTCAAAAATGACATATTTTAAGCGAAAAAGATTTTTCTGGGCGGACATGTCAACTTTTTTTCATCAAGGCCAAAAAATTTTTCTTAAAAATATCGGGATTCTAATCAACCTCTCATTGTTTTTTTGACTCCAAACTTATATTTTCTGAAAGATTTTCCAAAATGACCAGAAATAGGTAAAATGCTCTTTATCGCCACTAGTAGGATGGAATTTTTATCCAATTTGTCAAATTTTTATTTTTAGGGTCAACTTAACAAATGCTAAAAGTTTGAATGTGATACCTTAAATATTTATAGAGTCATACTTTGTACGAATTATCCCTAGGTATATCGGAAAAACTGGTCAAATCTCAAATTGTCGGTATCTCGGTCCCTAGTTATGATAAGAGTATGATTTTTTAAAAATTCGGTTTCAAATTTTCTGAGCAATTTTTTTTGAAGTCATATTTTGTAATATGACCCCAAAATGTCAAATTTGAAAAATGACCCGCATGGGGTCATATAACAAGTCATATGGAAGTAAATTTCATGAAAATTCCAAAATATAAAAATTGTTTTTTCTCTTAAGACATAAATGTAATATAACTCCAGAATGTCGATATTGAGTATTTTGGCTCCTAAATTTCAAAATCTCGATAATTCGAGATCTGTAGGCCCCAAGGAGTTCAGCACCAAAAACACTTCAATTTTTCGGCAAATATTTCCATAGTTTAATTTTGAAATATGACCCCAAAAGGTTAAATTACATGAATGACCTTATCGGGTCATATTACATGTCATATGAAAGGAGATTTAATGACGATTCCGAAAATATAAAAATTATTTCTTTATTTAAAAATGTAATATGACCCAGGAATTTCGGCCTCTCAGTTCAAAACCTCAATATTTCGAATTCTTGACATATTCCAAACCTTATTTTTCAATTATTTCGTCCCGTGATTTTATTCGGACTTTGCTGTAATGAGAAAAAAGCCTGAAAAACGTTTGAAGTTTATCAACGAATTTTTTTGACTTAATTTTTCAAATAACCGTATATCGTGTACCGTTATTTGAATAATCGCCAGCAATTGCTTAAAAACGCATTTTAGAGCAATTGCTGGGGTTTTTCAAAAAAAATTGAACTGAAAGTGAAATTTTCTACAGGATATAATTTAAAAATAATCCAAGGAATGTTTAACAAAAATAGCCTAACAAAAATTCTGACCTTACTTTAAAATCCTATTTTTACTTGTTTAAAATAATAATTTCGAACATTTTCAGATGGCGCTCGTACAAAATTTAGGGGTTGTTCGCCATGGACGGCGGTCCGGTTCAGCAAAACTCGAGTCAGGGGCACTGGTTATTGATGCAAGCGAATTTGATAGGATCAAGTATTCTCTATCGAAAGCTCAGATCGAAGAGGATCAGAGAAATAGACGCCAACAAGAAGTACAAGAATCTTTTAATAAAAGGTAGAAGTGTGAAAATTATAATCAGGCTTCCAAAAGAGATGGCTTTTCATAGCAAAATATAGGGAAAAATTTGAGGAGAGGGATGGCCTTTCGAAAATCATCTTTTTCTTTTTTAAAAATAACCTACCCAAACCTTTTCCCTATATATAGGCAAAAACAACTTCAGGGGTCAAAGCGGCGCAGAAATAACATTGTCACAGACCTACAATTCAAATGTTTCATAGAGTTTGCAATTTTATTTTCAAAAATAATGTTGAAAATTTCATACGATTAGCCGTTCAAAAGATATTTTTTCTATGATTTTCGCCAAAATTTCTGAGGAAATTTATTGTGTGAAAACGATACATGATATCGAAATTCTGAGGAAGCAAGTTTTGAGAAAAGTATTTGAGGATTCTCTTGATATAAGTTTATTTGTTCTGCAGTTTCAATCCGAATGCGAGGCTACAATCATTGTTATTTCTGGCCGAATAAGTCTGGTCTTAATTTTAGGAAGAACAATTGCATTTGCAAAAGAAAATCTCGTAAAAATATTATTTAAGTAAATCTATCCAGTCTACATGGACCAATACGATCGCTGGTCAAAGACAAAACCGCCTAAATGCAAAAGCTAAAAGAGAAGCAGAAGAGGAAGCCGCTCGAGTTGAACTTGACTTCCAGGAGGAAATGTATCAATCAAATGAGAGGAAAAAGATTATTGTCAGAGCTAAAAAACTCGCTTTTGAACAATCTGATCGAACCAAAGGTGATTATTTTATTAAGTTGTACGATTTTACATGTGATTTTTTTGCCAAAACCGTGATAAAAACCCGTTTTCTTATTTTTGCATTTGGATCAGACAAATCTTATAAATGGATACATCATGTTACATGATTCATGTATCATACATAGGGTGCGCAGCGGTTAAAATTTTAAATTAAAATGATGAGACCAAAACGGAAAAAAATATCTGGACAAAAAACTACGAAGAAATAAAATGATTTTTAGTTTTTTTGGCCTGGGAATATGACGGTTAAAATATCAAATCGGCATTTGTAATTTTTCCGCAGTCTTCCGCAAGGTTCTCACTATGCACATCTGAAAGCTTTGTGAATTCTGCATAAAATGAAAAAAATAAAATTAAGTATTCATAAGTAATGACCAAAATATTTTCAGCTTATAAATTGTTCCGCCTACGCATTTTTTTTGTCAAAATTCATTTTAACCAAAATTTTTGAACATTTTATTTTTCAAAAAAAAAATTTCAGAAAATAGCAAATTTGCTGCGCACCCTAATCATACATGAAGCCTGTTTTTTAATTTCAAATTATTTGCGGATTTTGAGGGAGTTTCCAAACATGCCACAAATTCCTCATTTCGGAATCGATCCCTACAATGGAACTGTGACCTCAGAAAAACGTTTAATATTAGAAATGATATAAAAGTTATATCTATTACGGTACTTGCTGGGCTTTTTTAGACAAAATTTTTATATAATTCGGCTTTTGAAAACGACTCATCCAATAAAGTTCTTAGATAGCTAAAACTGAGCACAAATATCTAGTGAATAATAAAAATAAATAACAAATGGTCCGAATCGGACCATTTTTTTGTTGATATTACTGAATTTGTTTAATTATCAGTTTTTGTTTAAAAAAAATGGAAACAATGGTCTGATTCGGACCATTTTTTTCACTTTATCTTTTTGCTCAGTTAACGCTATCTAAAAAATCAATCGGATGAGTCGTTTTCAAAAGCCGAATTATATAAAATTTTTGGCTAAAAAGACCCAGCAAGCCGTAAGGTAGTTTTTTTTAAAGGACACAAATAAACTATTTTGACGAAGTCGAAGCTCAGACATGGTATCATCAAACGGTTTTTTCCATCGTGTACCTGACGAAAAACAATTTTGTCATTGGAATTTTGGTCAGGTACACGATGCAAAAAACCGTTTGATGATACCATGTCTGAGCTTCGACTTCGCCAAAATAGTTTATTTGTGTCCTTTAAAAAAAAGCTACCTTTAGGTATCTATTAATAGATATTGTCTCCATAAAGAAAAAAGAGCCTCAATCTTTTTAGGATGTGTAAAAATAGGTGAATTTTCGTCTTCGCATCTGTATGGTTTCACTCTGTCATTGCCACGAAAATAGGTCTTTCAGCTTTTTAATCCAACTTTTCAAAATTTTGTCGCATACTGGCATAAAATACTTTTAGAATTTCATGCTGCACTTGGATTCGTCGAGGTTTTGAAAGAGCGAGAATTACAGGTTGAAAATAAAAAAATTCAAGATGGAAAATATGCAAAATTAGAAAAGAAATATGAACAACGAATGATTAAAGAAAATGAAGCTGCTAAAGAATTAGAACAGCACAGGAAATTAGTCAGGCTACAGAATAATCATAAGAATATGAAAGGTACGATTTTGAACAACTTTTTAACCATAATATTTCCTACAGGAAGTTGTAACTATTCGGTATATCTAAGATAGGGATCACCTGCCCCATCCCTTAGGTCGCTTTTTTTTTCGGTTGCTCCACCTAAGGGGTATCTGTTCTGAGAGAACTAGACTAGATAGCGACAAACGGTTTTTTGCATCTTAATCTTAACCGAATTTGGAACGCAGGATTTTTTTCTTTTTCTCCGATGATTACCGGTTCACCGGTAATTCTCAAAAAAACGTTTTTTTCGGTCATTTTGAGCAATTTCGATGACTGATTTCCGGTCACGTGATCAACCTAGGAAGCCAAAAAAATTTTCTACCGCATATTTTTTTCCAAGGTTTCACGTGCAGAAAACTATTTGTCGCTATCTTGTCTAGTTCTCCCAGTCGAAATCATGGTGGAGCAACCGAAAAAAAAAGCGACCT
>SCLH01079825.1:241779-257652 GCA_004367855.1 Oikopleura vanhoeffeni
AGAGAGTTTTTTGAAATTTTGCTTCGGGGTCTCTTGGGGACCATGTCAACTTTTCATTTTTAGCCAAATTGTTTAAAATGGTCAGTTTGGGAGGCTCAGGCAAAAGCTATCTCCTCCACCAGTTTGAGAGATACAGTTTAGACTCATACTGCATCTGAAAGCACAAGACTTGTTTGACAATGTACTAGAGAGTTTTTTTTTGAAATTTTGATTCGGCGTCTCTTGGGGGCCATGTCAAATTTTTATTTTGAGCCTTAATTTTTGACAAAATTTAGAAACAAACACTTTTAAAGATTTTGGTGCAATTTTTAACTCTGTAGCGTCAAAAGAAAACAAATTAACGCACTTTCAATTTAAATCATAAATAAATCAATAATTTTAGTTTTCGTTTTTTGGCCGCCGAAAGCGAAATTTAAAAACAAAAGCAATTTTGCATTATTTGTTAGGTTTCTCCGGAGCCTGACACAAAGAAATAATACAAAATGATGAAAATTGAAGGAGTAGGTACGAACTGCGTGTCTTTTTAAGAAGCTTTTTAAAAGCGTAGGTGGGATTGTATCAGATTACTACAGTAACTCAACATTGAGTTCAAAATACCAAATTAATCACAATATATTGGCCACAATAATATATCGAGATATCTGATCGAGGTCAAAGACGAACGCTAAGGGATGGGGCAGGTGATCCCTATCTTAGATATAGGGACCGGCCGCTGGGAAAAATAATTTCATGATACTTTCTTTTGACAAAAATAGGCCCCTAGGGCAAATCGACCTCAAAGAAAACAAAATTCGCAATTAAAAAATGATTCAACGCCACCTAGTGATGAAAATTCAAAATTTTCTTAACATTTCTTTAAGAATTATTAAAATGATCAAAATAATTTTTATGCATTTTTTCAACTAAAGATATATCTTTTAATGACATATGTCACTTGAGTTGTTGATTAGGTAGTTTTTTTAACATGGCCCAGCCTACTTGAGTGGTGTCTGGTGTCAAAATAAATATTGCCAAAACATTTTTCTCTTGAAATTTACCAGGTAATGTATCATTCTCTCGTAGCTTCAGATAACATACCAGGTCGATATAAAAAAATATCGTGTTTATCCCAGGGTAGGGTCTTGGGGTGTTCAAAATAATAAATATTGCGCAAAATTTTTTTCTCTGATATGAAAGTATCCGAATAAGTATGTTTTTTATGGTTCAGATATCATTACAAGTGCCCCATTTTCAATATATCGTGTTTCACTCCACCAGGTGGTTGCCCACCATGGTGTCAATCTAAAAGAAGCCAACAAATTTCTCTGCGAAAATTTAGGTTCACCACAACCACACTTTTAAATGTTTACTACATGGGCGTAGTTCGTCTATAAACTGTTACTTTACGGTGTTTTGTCGAGGTGATTACCGTCGGAGTAAAACTTCGAAAAAATTCTCTTCGGTTAAATTTCTTGGCTTATCAGGAAAGCAAAAACGTTTCTGCGATATCACCTACGTTTGGTTTTGAGGGGGTGGTCCCTTTAAAACAAAATGTTACCCTCAGTTTCATTTTCCCGAAGGATCCAAACCAGATATCAACAAACGTTTTTTGCTTTGTGTAGCCAACGTAATTTTGGTCGGCACTCCAACACGGTAATTGATGGTTTTCAAAACCAAAGTCCATAGGTTGAATTCTCATCAGTCATTTTGGGCTCCATTTCCATTCCGTCATATGGAATTTTTTTATGGAAATAACTTATGAATTTGTAAATAAAAATTTGATTCATTTAGGGGTAGGTGTTGTGAATTTTTGACATTTAGAGGCTTCGTTACGGTTAGACAAATGCAGACTGGACATTTTTATAAAGAACAACCGGAAAATGTCACGTTGGAGTAAAACGTTATTTTGAGATATTTAGTATTTGGTAGGACGTTTAAGTATGTCATCGTATAATAGAAATCGTATAATGACCCCGCTTTCTCTATTGAATATGATAAATTAATTGAATCATATTTATGATGGTTATATTCAGGACTTAAAATTCAAATGGAAACAAAGGAACAAATTGCTGAGCGTGAAAACTTGGAATGGATCGAGGAAGGTAAACGACTTGCCGAATTAGCCGATGCCGAAAAATACGAAAAGGCCCGTGTCATAGAAATTGAAATCGAGAAAAAGGCAGAAATGGCGTTTTTTCTCGACCACCAAGAACGAGCTAACAAAGCTCTTGAGCTGGAAATTAATGCTGCTCAAGAGCATGAAAATAAGAGACAAAAAATTTATATCAGTGCTAAAGAGAAAATGATGGAGATGCGAAAGGTAAATTCAGCGGTTACAATTAAATAACATTTCCTTCCTCTTTTCATGGGGTACAGTTCACAAGAATATTTTGGTGGAATTTCGGAGCTAGATTATATCGGCCAAAAAATAACAAGGAGCTAGTTCTCACATCATTTGGAGGTCAATTTCGCCCGCTTGTGGTCTCTGAATGTCACTAAAATGATTGTCTCTCAAAATCCATCTCCTCGTAGAATACACCTCGGATTGACTTCATTTCAAGAAGGTTCTATTGGCTACAAGGGAAATTTAAAACTGTCATTTATGACTTAACTTTTTTCGAAATATTTATAAGGTAGCCTTTTTTAAAGTAACATCTTACATTCAGGAATACCTTTAAAGTTCAACCGATTTTAAATCACCTGAATAAGTCGAAATTTAAAAAACAATGGAAATCAAACTGAAGTTTAAATTCAACCATACGTTGGTTTACTTAGGTGAGTTTTTTTTTGAGGACACACAATAAATATTTTGGCGAAGTCGAAGCTCAGACATGGTATCATCAAAAGCTTTTTTGCTTCGTGTACCTCACCAAAATTCAAACGACAGATTTTTTTCTCGTTTTTCCCAGTCAACCGGATTACCGGTTAATGTCGTTTTAAACCGGCTTGAGGGGTTTTCAACGTTTTTTTTGGGAACGTTCTAGGCAAATTTTTGGTTATATTGATATTTATTCTGACTAAAGTGAACCCAAGAAATCGTATGATCACATTTGTTTTTTTCAAAGCAATCTAGAAAAAAATCTAGACGTTTCAAAATTCTCTGAAATCCGATTTTACCGGTTGAGAACGACATTTACCGGTGAACCGGCCGACTGTAAAAACGAGAAAAAAAATCTGTCGTTTGAATCTTGGTGAGGATGCAAAAAGCCGTTTGATGATACCATGTCTGAGCTTCGACTTCGCCAAAATATTTCTTTGTGTCCTTTAAAAAAAAGCTACCTAACTTTATCGAATTGGAGGCACAAACAGTATTTTAGGTCTCTTTCCCCTAGGTGGCTTGATTTGAGGCTCAGCCGGAAGTTAATAAAAAATTTCTGAATATATATGGACAATTTTAAATAAACTTGTGGTATTTTTATAACCATACTGTATGGACCATACAGTATGGTCCATACTCCGTCAAAATATCAGTTGGTTTTAAGCTAGCATAATTATTCTAAATTTCCGAATAAAAAATTTTCTAGAATAAAACGGATGAGCTTTTCCGATCGCAACAAGAAGCCCGAGGTCGAATGGCTACCAAATTGGCCCAAGAATACAAAGAGGCCGAAGACAATATTGAAGAGCGTATCGAAAAAGCACGACTCGAAAAGGAAGCTGCTGAAGACAAACGGGAAAGATTAAAAACTGAAAAATCCAAAAAAGAACTCGAAGCAATATCAAAACATTTAGGAATTCAGCTTGAAGTCAAAGGTTAATTTTTTTATTTATTCGTTTGAGAAATGACCCTAAAACGATCATTAAAAGGGCAATCTGGCTCTAATTTTGTTTTTATCAAGTAATGTTTTTTACTACGCAGTTTTTCTATTCTAGAAACTTAAGTCTCTAAAGAGCCATTATAAATTTTCGATGTCCCATATATCGTAACCAAATAAAATGATCCCAATGACAAACAAATTTTGCCCCCCCCCTGGTGGTCAGGAAATCATTCTAGAAAACTCTGTTTTTTCTGTCTTCAAACTTGATAAAAATAACATAAATATTGACTTTTTATATTAAAAATGGCAAGAGCTGACCGCAACGAAATTTGAGTTTCTTGGGTAGAATTTCACGGGCCACAATTTGTAATTAATTGAATTTCCTGCGCACCTGCTCGAATCATCAATTTACAATTTTGACCAGTATTTCAACCGGTAAAAATCATCCAAAATTTTTTTCTGTTCTTTCATTTTTTTGTGCTGGAATTTGGTCCTAGATTTTTTTTCGCATTTATAGGTGAATAGCGTCATTTAAATTATAAATGTTTGCACGGTGCGCTGCCTACCCATAAGATCAATTAAAATTATAAGCACCATAATAATATGTTCGAGAAAAGTATACACAGTATGTTTCTTTTATACTCAGGATATGGCAAACCGCTTTGAAGCCAATTCCCGACAATTAAAAATAGCTATCGGGCCCATTATTTTTTTAAACCCTCGCTATCGACGAAAACTCGGATTTCAAAATATAATCCACCTAGTTACCATATTTTATTGGCGACAATTGGCTTTAAAGCGGTTTGCGATATCCGGAGTAAAAAGGAACATACAGTACATGTTACATACTGTATGTAACATACAGTATGTAACATACTGTAAAGGGGTGAAATGCGTCATCTGACGTCCTCTAGGACTTTATTATGAAAAACAGTTTCTACGTGAAGGATTGTTTCTGTTAGCGATGAATCATAAATAATTATTGAATAACGTCGCCTAAATGTTTTTCCCGCACCACGCTTTTGACCCGTGCCTGTGATTGGCTAGCCATAAATAAACGATTGGTGTGGAGGCCGCAAATTTGCCGATCTGCGAAATACATAGGCACCCGTATTTCAGTATAAAAATCCGATTTTTTTTGAATTATTTCCCTCTTTCTCATCATCCCCCAAAAAATAACTATTACGTTGTTATATTCTTATTATATTTTATCAAACGCTTTATCCTGATTCGAAAATGGTCTAATAAATGAGCTAATCAAACCTTTTAGTCTTTATGAATTAAAAAATCGCGTTTACTTTTTTGACTTTAAAAATATTTTTAAGGTCTGGCTATGAAACAGCGAAAAGAAATGGCAGTAAAGGATCTTTGTGAACGGAAAGAGGCTGATAGTATTTTCAAACGAAAAGAAGTCGAAAAATTCGAAAGAAAAAGGATTGAAAATGAAAAACAAGCGAAACATCATATATTTACGGTATGAAATATTTAAAAAAAATTATTGTGATTTTCAACAAATAGGAAATAAATATTTAAAAAGAAGGTGTGCCTCTAAAGCCCAACTAAAACTTTTCGAGATTCTTACCTGTAGAGCCAGTGTTTTAACGGTATTTACTACAAATGCAAATAGAAAAAACAGCCCTACAGTTGTACGTAGCTTTAGAAGTTATACAGTACCCTCCGAGTGATACGGTCATACTCGTGATTTTAAACGTGTTTAGTCTGGCGTCAAAAAGCCTCTTACTGGTTCACTGTTAGCGTTTGGGGAGACGATAAATTTTGTTTTGGTACACTCCTTACGTCAATTTTTAGCGTATGAAATATTGCACTTTACAAGATCCGATTTTGGTATAATTTTCAATATTTGGTCTTCAAAATTTTTCAGTTTAGTTATTTTTTTAAATGGACATTCGGCATCATAGCGAGGAAACCAAATGATGCAATACGGAAAATGTGTTTTGGCTTTAAATCGAGGAGATCGTCGTAGGTTAAGGGGGTCGGTGCATTTTGACAGATTTGCACTTTTTCAATTTTTTTTTCTCGGTAAACTTTGACGGTAAACTTTTTGCTACTTCAAAATTTTCGGATAAAAACTTTTCTCACGAAAGTTGCCACTTTTGAGCTTACGTCGTACAATCTGTTTTTTTTTCATATCGATTATTTTTACTTAAAGTAAATATAAATCGTCTTTAAAAAAAACATTCTAAAAACGCGCGTTTGCTATTTAAGGGAGTACCCCACGCGGGTTTTATTTCGGCTCTCAGACATGGTAGAAATCTAATTTTTATCGCATTCTCATTTTTGTTATCGATTTCAATCCTATAAAATTAAAAAAAAAATTTTTGATGTAAAAATTTTTTCAAAATTTCCTATTTTTTCTAAGTATAAATTTCCTTCTATTATCTGTAACTTTCAAAGTTAAAATCCGTTGACGCTGATTTTTGTTGCATGAGTTCACTTTGATTTCAATCTTAAAAAAAGAAATAAAATTTTTTTAATTTTCGAAAAAAAAAAATTCTGAAATTTTCTTAGATTGATAAAATCGACGTACCCCACGCGGGTTTTATTTCGGCTCTCAGACATGGTAGAAAGCTAATTTTTATCGCATTCTCATTTTTGTTATCGGTTTCAATCCAAAAAAATTAAAAAAAAAATTTTCGATGTAAAAAAATTTCCAAAATTTCCTATTTTTTCTAAGTATAAATTTCCTTCTATTGTCTGTAACTTTNGATCATACAAAAAACTTTTTGTCACTTTTTTCGAAAAATTCAGACAAATATCTCCTGGGTCTTAGAACATGAAACTCAAGCAACTTTTATTCAGCTCAGAACAAACGTTTGAAAATCACTAAATGGCGTGGGGTACTCCCTTAAGGTGTCTAAATTAAGGTACAATTTATTTTTTTAATTAGGAACCGTTAACACCGACCTATTCACCGTTAAAATTTTATTTAATTTGTTTTTATACGAATTCCGTATGTAAAATGTAAAATTTTGGCAGATCGAAAAAAATATTTTTTTTCATGAGTTGAGTGAAATTAATTTTAAACGGTGGACGGCTAACCAATTTGGCAAGTTTCGGTGTAATAAATTTTTTTTAATTCTGGATTAAAGAGGGCTTAAGCCTTAAAAGGATGTGGGCGACGATATCTCAGCTTCACGTATAATACTTTTTGATACACCTATGTTGTACAGAATTTTCTGCCAAGTTATTTAACTTATAAGATTTTTTTTGGTTTTGAGATTTTTCAAAGAAAAGTCGGTTTTTCGGGGGTTGAAATTAAGGGTGACGATAATTGAGATTTCTCAGATAACTTTTTTGATTGCCCTATTTTGTAGAGAATTTGTCACTGAGTTTTTTAACTACAGTATCAGGATTTTTTCTGAATTTTGAATTTTTTTCAAAAAAAGTAGGTTTTAGAAAATTTATAGTTCAGAATTTCACCAAAAACTAAAAATTCACAAGTCGTTCCTGCGATTTTGGAAAAAAAACGTAAAAGGGCTTCCGTTCGGACCTTAATCCAGGCTTGTGGTGAATTTGATGTACAAATAAAAAAATATCTATATATTTTCAAGGAGGAGTAGGCTTTTGCGTGAGGCTCCCAAATACGCTGTTTGACCACTAGGGGCAAATTTTTTAAAATTTTCCTCCGCTCGGAGATGCGCATTCATATTTGGAAGTTGAATTGCAAATAACAAGAAAAGTTGATAAGGAATGAATTAGGAATAGGCTTTTAGTGCTTTTAGGGACGCCTACTCAAAATCATTTTCTGAGCGTAGGTTGAAGTATCAGATGCTCTGAATNGTACTGGCATCTTCCTTAAGAGTTGTACTACGTATTTGGAAAAACAATTAATTATTTCTGAAGCCTGGTTTCTCAGAAACTTCACTCGAAAATGTGTAAAAAATAGCCCAATTATCGACGCCCACTCCCTTAAGATCAATTTGAAATCATCTTCAGATAGGTTTAAAAATTTAAGAATTTTGTTGATAAGTATGTCGTGGGTTAATTTGCACTGCTAAATAAATACGATCTTAACCTGCGAAAAACTTCTCAACGAAAAATCAAACTTTTAAAATCTATCTGACGATGATTCCAAATGATCGAAAGCTTATAAAAATGTAGATTAACTCATAAGAATGCATAAATTATTTCTCAAACTTGCAAGTAAAATTTTTTCTAAATATTATATTCAGTGTGACCAACACAGCATGAACGACCTCTATCTAAAACTGATTGCCTATGGTCACTCTGCTATCGTGTCGCTTGAGAGAGCTGTAGATATTGCTGACAGGACTTATTTATTTGGTCGAACTGAGCAATACAGGCTGGAAACTGACGAAGATAAAGACGTGCTTTTGTAAGTATATAAAATTCACCCTTGTTTTAAATAAATCTTAGAAATCAAAATTTTTTCAGAGAAGGACATTTGGATAAAACTTCATCATCTTCTGAACAGGGAGGCGAGGATCATTGGATTGAATCGGTTTTTGAACAGGACACTGAAATTAATGAATATGACAAGGAACAAAGGGAACATATGGTTTCTATTATGCAAAGAATTCAATTCGGAGGCAGTTTATTTGACCAAACATGGCCAGAGTGGATTATTTCAAGGTAAAAATTAAACAAGAATCTTAAATTTCAGCAGCGGTTTCTTTATCAGGTTTTTTTATTTCATAAAAAACATTCAAAGAAAAAATATTTGGTAAAAAACTGAATTTTCGCCAAAACCTATCTCACGTCAAGATGTTATCTTGCGCCAAAAACTCATCTTAAAAGCAAGAATCTGATCATACGTCATAAACTTATATGTTTTAATGGAATAGTTCTGGTGAATTTTTAAATACCGTCAAATGTGTCTATAAGGACTGCGTATACAGTAGTTACTCTGTTATAGTTACCTCTGAACTATTGAAAAAAAGGTAAATTTAATGAGTGATTGCTCGGGGTAACTTTAACAGATAATTACTCAATATTTAGAGATTACATCTGTCTACATAACTTAAATTTCATAATTAAGGCGGTAACCGACGCGTTTTACCTTTGTTAAAACGCCAGTCCTGTTCTAACGGACAGCCTGACAATACTGAAATCTTGGAATATAGTTGATTTTTGTCTGAATTTTTAAAAAAATGTATTTAAAAGTTTTTTGCATTATCGTACCGGTCGTGATACTGGTTGAAAACCCCGGTTTTTGACTAAATTCGTATCATTTCATTAAGTCATGAGATGTCAAAAATTTTTAATTTTTCAAACGCCTACTATTAATGGTTTTTTAGGAGGTAAAGTGGAATTAGAAATGTAATTTTCGGTTTATTTGCGCAAAATAGACAAAAATTACATGTTAAATTGACTGTTTTGGGTGTATTGAGTCTTTATTCAATTTCATTTGGAGCACTGATGTCAGATTCTCTTTATAAAAAAANAAATGCTTAGCTTTTTCACAATTCCTGATCTCTTGGTGCTAAAATGATTTCTCTATCTTGTTTACTTCTTGAGATAAAGCAACTTAAAAACAACCTTAGCTTCTATGTTTCTCTTATAGCAAATATTTTGTCAAAAACGAATACAGTATATGTTTTTAAATGAATTACTAATCAAAGATTCATCATCTTGTGTAGGTTAGTTTAAAAATTCATGTATTTAAAAAATACCATAAGTTTTTTTTTAAGTTAATAATTCACATAAAAAAATCTTAAATACAAATGTTATAAATAATTATCATATTTCGAGCGCGAATAGTTGACCACCCCCATAAATAAAGGGGGTCATGGTGAAAATTCTCAATACGTTTCGGTACTATGGGTATTTATCTTTCATAAAATGATCAGTTGATTTTGTTGCGTCCTTCAAACCAAATTTTCTGTAAACCATTTTTAAGAAGTGTTTAACTTGCGAACCCGTAACTGAACCCTCAGCGGTAAAAAATACTATCATAAATTCCAAATCTAGAAAAACAGAGGCCAAAGAATTCATTTGATCAGCCAACCAGAAATCGGCAAATTCGACTGTGTATGCACCAGGTACTATCAAACGCCAACAACGACGAAGAAGCCATGTTCGAGCTTTGTAATAGCAAGTACAGCCAGGAATCTTAATTTTAAATATTGTCTTTTTAATTTCTTATACAAGATAATAATAAAATTATATTATTGAATCAAAAAAGTTTTTATTTGTCAATTCAAACTCAAATAACGAACACAAAAAAGTTCACCTGCAAATAGATTCATAATAATAATAATAAATCCTGAAAATGATGAATCCCACCATAGATGTTTGGGGAAAGTGATCTCGAGATAATCGGCCGCCTGATGGCTTTTGACCATGGCCAAGTATATCTCAACTGAGAGAGTTTCAAATATATTTAGGGTCGCTCACAGGAAAACTAAAATATAAGTAAATATGAAAAAAATAATCAATGATATTCCAATTAAGGGAATACTCAACGGTTTTTTAATTCAGGTTGGGGACATAATAAATGCACTAATTAGCCTCAGGAAGGCCACAAAATGCATTTATGCCCTGATCATAAAGTAAAAATCGAGATTTTTCTCAAAATTTTTGAGTTTTTTCAGATTTTTTTTCAGTATTTTTTTGGGAAAAAATTCTAAAACTTCAATTTTAATGAAAAATTCTAAAAATAAGTGAAAGTGAGTAGCACCTTTTTACTTCAGTTTTGCAGTAGCTTCAATTTGAGAGTACTTTCGGTACAATTGGATGAAAATAATTTTCTAAAATCTCCAAAAATTGACTTCCGGTTGAACTAAAGTGCAATTTTCTATTAATAGGAGCAATGATTAAAAACGTTTTTCACTAAAAATTGAGAAGACATGTTTCTACGAATTATATCAAATTAAAAAAAATGTATCGAATCGTTTTCGAGAAAATTTCGTTTCAGTTTGAAATTTTCACGTTTTCTTGATTCTAGAATATGAGAGATAAAAATTTCAACCTGAGGTAAGCAGATTTTTTCTTCAGTAGACCATGAGCTTTCATTTGATAGTACTTTCAACTCACTAAAATAAAAAAAATTCTATAAATCATGAAAATTGACTTTCGGCTGAACAAATCTGCAATATTCTATAAATAGGAGCGATGTTCAAAAAAACGTTTTTCACTAGAAATTGAGAAGACATGTTTTTCCGAATAATACCTAATTTAAAAAAAAATGTATCGAATCGTTTTTGAGAAAACTGAGCTACAAATTCTAAAATATCATAAAATTCGGTTTTTCATAATTCTAGAACAATACGATCGAAATTTAAGCAAATATCCCGATAACTGTGACGTAGTAGGAACCGTATTCTGACCAAAATGTTATCATATTCCATTTAGCCGTTTCCGAGACAAAAGAACATTGAAGTCAAAAATCAGTGTTCTGAGAATCTACTCCCACTTGTGCTGTGGTGCTCAAAATTGTTTTTTCACTTTGGTCGGAGCGATAGATCTTCATTTAACCCACATACTCAGCCGGCAATATCTCTGGCGCAAAGTAGTTTGCGAGCCTCTGTTAATAAGTCAAACTTTTCGATAACATTGTCGCTATCTTGTCTAGTTCTCCCCAGTCCGATAATCAGGTTGGGCCACTAAAAAAAAAGCGACCTAAGTTATACTGTTTACGTTTTGAACACTGGTAAAAGTTATTTTTGTCGCACAACTTGATAACACCGTGTGAGCACGAACACCTTTATATAGTCGTGACCTGCAAATATTTAAAATCATCTAAAATAGCAATAAACCATCGTAGATTGTCTCCTTCGAATACATTATAAGAGAATTGCAAGACTTTCAAAAAAGTGACTTATTTTATTCTTTTGGAAATTTTGTTCATAATTTAGCAGAGGGTGATTTTTAAGAATTTTTCCAATCTTTTACTCTAAAAAATAAATGCGACCTATTGCGCTCATATAAAATTGAAAATAGCCAGTTTTGTAGGAAAGTGCTGTTGTCCATGGTTGACACTCCAAACAAAGATTAATTGGTAACAGGAAACAGCATATTTTGTTTTCAAAAAGTCGAATATTTCAATTCAATTATTAGGTATTCACGAAAATATTTTAATATTAAAAAATTAATTCGAGCAATTAAATATTGTCCACAGAGCACTCTGTGATTAGTATATCGGACCCAGGAAATAATACAGAAGTGTACTTATCTGCTTTATAGTGGGAACAATAACCACCTTTTATGAAAATTGTGATTTTCTCAGCAAAAAATTTTAACCTATTTAAAATATAATTTTGATTGATTAATATAACATCAAATCAGAAAAAAACGATGACAATAAGTCAGATCTCTGTGCACGATTCCAATACCAAATAATTTGACACCACTGTAAGCTTGTATCAACGTGATATGCTGTACCTTGCCTCTTATCACGTCTAATTTCTAGAACTAAAAATCAAAATTCTAGAATTATCCAAAATGTCGATGCAGAAAATATATCGTTTGACTTTCCTTATGCAAAAACAATGAAACTCTAACTACTCTGGGCTTCTGTAAATCGCCGTGATAACAGTCCTACTATAATAGGTGTCGGTGCCTTGGCGGAACTTTTTTTCTGTGCTCTACGACGGTTAAAGGACTGTTTGCCGTTGTTATTAGAAGCCGGAAATACGCGAAAGGTCTGGATACGGCGGACAAATATCAGGCGGTGAATTTTTTATATTTAATATGTGAAACTGATTTCATGTTACCGTTTTTTAATCAAAAGGTTTTGACAAAATGTACATTTTACGACCATATTAGTCAATAGAAAAATTATTGTTAAAACCGAAAAAATTCGTTAAAACAACCGAAAAATAATCGTAAAAACGAAAAAATACATTTCCATATTTTTTCTATCACATAATTGTTAAATAGCCTTTGGAATAAATACGTTTATATTTTCGCTACGTACATTGGAATAAAATATGCATTTCAAGCAGGTGGCCAGATATTGGCCCACCGCTGTAGTACCGTCACTCGTTATGAACTTCTGAGAAACGTGGTACAGGGGTACGCAGGATGTGGCAGACTGGGGTCAATTTAACTTCACGAAAATAATTAGTTGTTATTTTTGTGCGTGTTACGTTAGCGTAATCCAGAATAAAAAGTGTATACGAGCCATTAAATACATTTTTATCTTATTTAGGAAGATTTGATGTTCGGGACTTTTATTTTTCAATTCGTGAAAATGTTTCAAAAAAATTCAAAATAATTATTAACAATTTCACGCATCTTTTCAACTCAAAATTTTTTTGTATTTTTTCTAAAATCGTTGAATAAAAACGAAAAAAAAAGCCACTTAACTTTTTTTCATGCCATGTTACATTATTCTGAATGCTGTTAAAAAACAATAACATGTTCATTTGTCATTTTTTGTCGATCTTTTTTTAGAAATATATGAAACATTTTAAGCCAAATCAAAGTCCAAATTTTTTATTATGTTTTTTTAAATTCTCCTTGAAAAATCATATCCGAACAGTTGTGTATTTGTCTGGTATCTATTTGATTTCCGTTTTTCAACCGATGGAAGGGGCAAGGGATCAAAGAAACGCAGGCCAAAAAAAATATGGTCCGCCATGGGGCCGCATTGGGGGTAAATCGACCCCTGGAATTTCCGAATTCGAAATAGGCTTAAGCCTAAATCGACCACGAAAGCGCTAGAATCACAAAAACGCTGGCCAATGCCAGGCTACAAAAAAATGAGGCTCGGGAAAAATAGTATCGGAAAAGCCGCACAAATGACCGAAAAATTGAAAAAAATGCCCACTAAGCCGCAGATAGCATAAGAAATATAAGAAAGAATGTTTTTGACTAAAAAGTAGATTGTCTGTTTGCAATCAAGTTTTGCATTCTTACAACTTTTTCATATAATACTACAAGTACAGAATCAACTTATTGAAATTGGCCTTCTTTCAAGAAATTTTGTTTTCGTTCGATTCTTATCACAACAAAAATATCCGAATTTACTTTTTTGTTCTAAAATTCGACTCGAATTACCAGTCGATATCCATATTCTTCCTGAAAAAATGACCTTGAGAGATAATAAGATATTGATTTTTTCCACGCTACCAAATTTAAATCGTAATATATACTTCTGTCAGCAGGGTTTTCAAACAAAAAATAATTTAACGTAACGTTTTAATGGAAAAGCCACTCTTGTCGCATATACTCCGAGATAAAGAGATCGGACAAACGGTTTTTTGTATCATGTACCACAGTAAAGTTGGACATGGAAAACTTTTTTGTTTTTTCCAAGTCAACTAAGTCACTGTAATAGACTCTGAATTAGCGGTTTTCTATAGCAAAACATGGGGCTTTTTAAAATATTTTTTTTCATACATGTATACATTATTGATCGAAATTTTTTTTCTTCGACATTAATTCTCAATAGTTATGTCTCCGGCGGGCCCCCGAGGGCTGAATGTATTATTGTGCTACACTGTGGCATGACAAACCTTTGATGTAAAAAAAAGGATGAATGCAAGAAAATATGATTCCATGGTGAGTCTAATGCAATTCCAAATTACAAATAATTCATCATTTAAAATCATACAAATTAGATTTGTTATTAGCTTTCTCTCTTAATCATTAATTAAGTATTAGCATTGCCCGCTCGGCGGGGCCCTGCCAAGGGCTGTATATGTAATTATTGCAAAACTTTTTGATTTAAAAAAAATGTTAAACTGATTTTACATACAATTTGTCCGTGAAAGCAATTCAAAAAGTTATGCCTCCGCGGCGGACCTGTCACATGTAACATTTGTTAAAAAAGACAATTGTGCACAAGGGTAGGGCACAAATTTTTTCTTGGTACATGATACAAAAACATGGAAATTTCGAAAATTTTTTAATAAATATGTCGATGTTAATTTTTTTAAATTGACACAACTTTCACAGTATTGCCTCCGGCGGGCCGCGGGGGCTGCATATTAATTAGTGTGCTACAATAGGGCATTGCAAAACTTTTGATGTGTAGATCTGGAATGATGCAAAAAAATATGATTCCGCAAGGAAAAACCGTCACATGCAATTCATAATAAATAATTCTAATTAAATAATTAAATTAAGATTTTTTAAGCTTTCTCTCTTTAATCAGAATTAAGAAAGCATTGCTCCCGGCAGGCACCTGCCGGGGCTGTTACATGTTACAGACATTGTGTTTAAAAGAAATGTGTTCACTAAGGCATGGCACAACTTTTTCCTTGGGTACATGGATACAAGAAAACCGTTTATTTATATCTCTTATAAATATCTATGTAATCAATGCTGATAAAAGGGGCCTGCAATTTGAAAGAAAGATACCTTAGGTAATAGATATTTTACACGGTAAATTTCGGCTGGTTCAGTAGAAAAATAACTTAATAAGTGTAACTCGTGGCATGGCAAAACTTTCTCGAAAAAGGTCCTATGGTTATTGTAAAAAAATGGTCGTAGTCACTTTGGATATTTTAACTGTCATTTCGACTTCCCTGATACAAATTTACCTCATAGGCCAACAAAAAAATAGTCCAGCAAATGCTCAAATTTTTTGGCACCTGATACAAAATTAACCGTAAGTTGGTGCAGCATAATTCTTTGAATTTGGCCTGTGCGTTTAATTCCCTTGCCCATCGAAGGTCCATTCGAAGTATCGTTTCTGCACACTGAGAAAATTTACAACACGTCTTGTACAGCCGGTTTGTGCATTTCGTGGCAGCAATTTAATGAAAATCTTATTTTCAAAAATCTATAAAAAATTGCGGGTGTAATCAGGCTACTTACTTTTAAAAATCAGGGACATGTTTTCATATGTAAAAGTCAATTGAAGGCAATTGTGTTTTCCTAAAAGCTGTTTTTCTCTAATTTTCATGGAAAAAACAACTTTCATATAAAGAATTTTTCAGTGGATAAGACTCCCACTAATTAGTGCAAACATGCACGAAAATGTCTGAAGTTTATAAATATCGCCTTTAAAAAAATCCCACAGCGGGTCAAGTTGGAAAGGAGTTGTAAGAAAAGTGGTTTTTGATATTTTACATATTTTACTCTTTTTTTCTTTCAAAAATCACTGTACCGAAAAATGTACAATCGCCACAGACCGCTACCCCTAAGTTTTCAGAATTCTATAAACTTGTTTCGTTTTTCTTCTGAGCCCCTCCGATCTATAACA
>SCLH01079825.1:267262-292695 GCA_004367855.1 Oikopleura vanhoeffeni
AAAAATGATCGAATGTCCCAGTTCCGAGCTATACTCTTCTAAAAATACGAACCAGGGCCCAAAAAACGAATTGAAATTTATTATTTGAATAATAATTTTTTTAATTAATTTATTATTAATAAACTAAAGTATTAGTACTTTTTTATTGATATCATTTTTTTAATAAATAATATTTTTTTAAGCAATACACAGTATTTTTTGATGGATGAAAATTTTTTACTAACTCGATGACATAGCATTTTTGCGACGAAGGATTTTTGATTTGGAGTCCATAGCGTTACTGTTCCGTTGGCGTGTCCCAAATGGACCATTCCGTTCGATGGATTATGTGTTAACACGTTTTGTAAACCTTTTTCATTCGTATGACAAATTGAAATTTCTTTGCCCATAGAAACATCGATATATTGGAGATAACCTAAAAATTTAAGAATTAAAATGAGCAAGTAATAACTCAATATACAGTCGTTGGCCATTTAAAAGATAAATAAGGACCATTGAAAGGGTAAGGGTACAAAACGCAGGCCAGAAAAATAGGGCCTGCCACGAGGCCATTGGGGGGTAAATCGACCTCAGGAATCCGAATTCGAAATAGGTTTAAGCTCGAAATTGACCACGAAAGCCGCTAGAGAGCAAAAACGCGGGCCATGTGCAGGCTCTAAAAAAATGAGTCTACGGGGTAAATCAGTATCGGAAAAGCCGAAAATGACCGTAAAAACTTGAAAAGATGCCCACAAGAGCCGCTAGAGAGCAAAACGCTTGCTATATTCGGGCCCTAAAAATAAAGGGCAGGATGTAAAATGATTCCAGAGAAACCGAAAATGACCATTAGAATTTGAAAAATGCCCACGCCATGGCGAGCCAGCCGATAAAGAGCAAAAGGTGGAAATTAAGAAGAATGTTTTTTTTTGAAAAAATGAAGATGTTATTGTTCGCAATCAAATTTTGCATTTCTTACAATATTTTTTCAAATGAATACACAAAGTTCAGAATAACTTATTATGAAATTGGAACTTGGAAAAGAGAAGTTTTCGTTTTGTCGATTTTCTATCATCAAAAAANTGACCTTCACTGCCTCAAGCTTTTTTAGTTTTCAGGTGAATGCAAAAAAAACGTTTTGTTATATCTCAAACGGTTCGTCTGTGCGTGCACAGTCAAATCTCCGCCGCTAAAAAAATAGGGTGACATTTTTCCAGACCCACTATATAAAAACCTCCAAACAACCACAGTCTATCAGACACAATATTTTTCAGGCCGGAGCGAGCACTTGATTGGGTTTCTCTTGATTTTTTCAACTGAGAGGAAATCTCTTTTAATTTCAACAAACGGAAATCACATTGAAAGTATAGATGCTTTTTGATGGAACACATTGGCCATGCTAGGAGGTCACAAAAACACGCGAAAACTACTCTTAAAGAGCTTTCAACCAGATGGTCAAATGGTACTTGTGTTCGAGAAAGACGGTTACGTGCATGTATGGAACGCAAAGAGAAAACCAGTAAACTACTGATTAGTTTGATAGATATCTATAGCTATGACTTTTTAAAGGTCACCCCATCCTGTTCCCATTTTTTAATTGAGCAATGATAATTCCAAGCGGATTTCTGCAATCAAACCATAAAAACAATGACCAATTTTTTACGGATTTTGGTAATTACGGAAATTGATTGAGGTTGCCCAAAACGATTGCCTCTAGGATATTGTGGTTTCCCAAAACCGACATTTCAAAAATTTTAAAGGATCAATTCCGTTTGTTACCGGTCATCCGGTTCAAAAAATCAAAAAATATGTACTAAGATTTTTCCTGGCTGTTGAATTAAGGAATCCGTTTGGAATTATCTTGATCCCGTTTTAAAAATGGCATAGGGCAAGAGTGGTTAGCATTAAAAAACACAAATTCTGATTAATGTCAAAAACTCGATAATAATTTTAAGACGTATTTAATTTTAAAGCGAGACGTAAATTACATATAAACAGCTTCACCCTATAGATATACGTCAATATTCCCTAATTTGCAATCAAATTTAGTCATCTTCAAATTTTAGGATAGATTCGGCGACTCACTAAACAGGCCTATGGAAGATATCGAGCTTGAATACACGCCGGACAGGCCACACAAACGTATACGTTACAGGCCTGTACCACAAAGGCGTTGGTAGCGTGTTATGTGCCCTAATTGACTAGTTTAGATGGAAAAGAGCTGTGCAAATTGGATGGTCGGCACCCTAAAGCCGTAAACGCAATGGCTTTTAATCAATTCTAGATACGTTAGTTCACCGCTTTCGCAACTTGCATTTGGCTTCCAAGTAGAATATGACGCCAATAGAATAAAATTTTTTTAATTTTTTTTCGACTAACTTTTTCAGCGTAACTAAAAGCGGCAAGCAGTTGCACAAAAAATCGGAATTCCACTATCTGATTCCAAATCGTTAATATACAATTAACTCCTAGGTGATACGGCGGAAAAAAATATGAGTGGTTAGAAAAATGTTTTGGCCAAGGCAAACACATTTTTTCATTTTTGTTGAAAACTTTAATGTTGAACAATGTACGGGTGCGAACCCTACGAAACACATTCATCTCCTAAAAAGCTGGTGTAAAATAAGCCTGGTTGTTAAATCTTGATATGAAAAGCAATATCAGTGATGTTGAATCGAAACTCCTTTTGAATTATTCACAAGCAACTATACCATCTTTTTGGTTTGCGCTAAAAAAATTCGCCCATGTGGAAAGTTTTATTTACGGACAATATGAACAAAAAGCGCCTTCGCGTTTAGAGTTTAAATTCTTCGCCGAAAAGAAGAATTACAATTTTTTAGCTCTTTTAGCGCCATTTTCAGATTTCTCAAATGAATAGCAATATCTATTGTATATGTAGGCAGACGCGGTCAGCTGGGACTTCGATTTTTTTTAAAGTTCCCAACTTTCAACAATATTTCGGTTGAAACTATAAATAGGCGTAAGGTTAACTATGTATGTTTAGCACGCCCGCCCCTTTGCAGCAGCAAAAACCGTAGTAGCTATCAAGAAGCGGTTTTTTTGCATCGTGAGCCAGCAAAAATTTAACCTCAAATTATTTTTTCGATTTTAGCACTCCACCGGTAATCAGCAGAAAACACCGGTAATTTGCGGTTTTAAGAGAACTGCTCATAATCCACCTAAAAAATATTTATATGGGGCGTGACTTTCAATGAGAAAATTTTGGCACCATCTATTTTGACACCCGACACCACCTGGCTGGAGTAACAGAGCCACTTTGACGGTTTCCACGCCACTTTGCAGAAAACCCCGGGCCTCTAGTAACATCCACTGTGGTACGATTTCAGGAAAACGGCCTGATAAAATTCCAAATTATTTCTCTTGTACATCATCGAGAAGGGTATGCGGCAAAAATTGGCGGGTTCTTGAACCACTGTCACTACGGGTATACCGGGAAAAAACGGTTAAATCTTAAATTGGCGGGTTTCTAGTCCTGTTATGATATGAGTATGATTTTATTCTCATTCGGCTTCAAATTTTCTGAGCAATATTTCTTTGGGTCAAATTTTTAATATGACCCCAAAAATCAAATTTGAAAGTATGACCCGCATGGGGCATATTAACATTGCATACCGGAAGGAAATTTTTATCACGATTCAGAATATTATAAAATTATTTTTTATTATGTAATATGACCCAGTTATGACCAAAACAAGAATTTTAACGTTCAAACCTTAAAGCACTCGAGATTTCGTTATCTATAACGACGTAATAGCTGATTTTCCGCCATTCGCGCTGAAATTTTTCAGCAGAATTATTCTTGGGTCAATTTTGTCAATATGACCCCAAAAGATCAAATTTGAAATATACCCGCATGGGTCACTATTACATTGCATACGGAAGGAAATTTTTCACGATTCAGAACTATATAAATATTATTTTTTTATTATGTAAATATGACCCAGTTATGACCAAAACCAGGAAATTTTTGAACTTTCAAACCTTTAAGACCTCGAGATATCGTATCTATAACGACGAATAGCCTGATTGTACCGCCATTCGCTCTGAAAATTTCATCAGAGGAATTATTCTTGGGGGTTCAAATTTGTAATTATGACCCCCAAAAAAGGTCCAAATTTAACAAATGACCCGCATGGGGTTCCAATTATACTTCATATAAGGGAATCGTTATCACGAGTCCGAAATTGTATAATTAATTTTAATATGTTATAGGAACCCCATTATGAACTCATAACAAGAATTTTAACCGTTCAAAACTTTTAAACCTCGAGATATCGTTATCTATAACGACTTCAATAGTTGCATTTTACCACGTTTGCGCTCTTTTTTTAATATTGACCGCAAGGAGAGTTAAATGAATTTGTTATATGGACCTCAAAAGGTCTAACTCTTGGAGACTTTAGATAATGAAAATATAAGATTATGACAAAAAAAAACATGAACGATTCATAGACGAAAAGCCAAACAATAACTTTTAAAAATTGATTATTGGCACTTTTCTAGTGCCCGTATGAGCTCATTTGTGCGATCGAAATTTATTTTTTTGTTTGACCACTGGCTTTTTTCCTCCGTGATCAATTCGTAAAAAAAACTTTTTTCGACTTCTTAGTTTGTTCAGGAAGAAGCTGCTTCAAAAATATCGCTTGATTTGCTTTAACCACCCCCTTTAATTTGTTACCATTTTGTAATTTTAACCCCTGGTGTTATGTTTTCAAATGACGCAAAATCAATTCTCTGAAACGTGTTCTAGAGCGAATAGTTGTGAAAATCAATAAAGTTGAAATCAAGTCTTTATAGATTACGAGAATCGATGTTTAAGGTTTATATGCTTTAACTTCTTGTTTTGGTCATAACGGCGGCCATAATTAACACAATTATTTTTTACCTTGCAATATTTAAATGAAATTGAGCCCCATGAAAGGTTAGTTTTGTAATTGACTCTTTTGCTGTCATATTACAAAAACTTGAAGGCCCAAGATCAATTTCTGAAATTTTATTAGACCGAATGGCGTGAACTTGAAATCATCTATCAAGGCTTTTCTTTGAATGATACGAAATATCGAGTTCTTCAAGTAATAAATTGCTATAAATTCTTGTTTGGTCATAACTGGGTCAATTTACAGAATAAAAAAATTAATTTTTATATATTCTGAATCTGTAGATAAATTTTCCTCCGTATCAATGTAATATGACCCCATGCGGGTCATATTTCAAAATTTGATTCTTTTGGGGTCATATTACAAAATTTGACCCCAAAAAATATTGCTCAGAAAATTTTGACAGCCGAATGAGAAAAAAAATCATACTCATATCATAAACCCAGGGACCTTAAGGGAAACCGACAATTTAAGATTTAACCGGTTTTGTCCCGGCTTATACCGGTAGTGACCAGGTGGTTCAAGGACCCGGCCCATTTGTTGCCCATAACCCCTTCTCGATTGAGTACAGAAATAATTTTGGAATTTTGATCAGCCGTTTTCCTGAAATCCGGTACCACAGTGGATGTTACTAGAGCGTTCCTGCAAAGTGAAACCCCGTCTTTCTGATTCTCGGCACTGCGAACATCATAGGAGTCGTGAAATTATACTTGGAAAGGTTAAACTTTTCAAGAAAAAAATTTTGGCGTCAGTTATGTTTGACAGCCGACACACCTGGATGGAGTAAAGCAGCACTTTTGAACTTCGGAGCGGCATATCATGGGGAGACATGAAATATACTATAAGAATTACTTTTCAAGAGAAAATTTGGCATTATTTATTTTGACATTCGACACCCCCTTGTCGAGTTTTAAAGAGCACTTTTTGAACTTCGGAACTGGGATATCAATGATATCATATCATGGGAGACATGAAATTTATACTTATAGGGGTTAACTTTTTCAAAACAAAATTTTTTACAAAATGTTCGATTCGTTTGGATGAATAAAATGTGAATTAATCATGCGGATAATAATGATAATGTAATAATCTGCTTTTAGTAATAATCTATATTAGCACTTTCTCGGATTCTGCTACACTTTGGTGACTTGATTTTGACCAGTGCTGTCACGTTTTACGCGAATTCCATTATTTTAACTATACTAAAAAATTAAATAAATATAAACAATTAATGTGATTCCAATATTTAATTGCACATGGTTGCCAAGCCACGCAATTTGGCGACCCAGATACGTGCTTGTCTGATTTTTTGCAAAATTGCGCAAATTTACGCAATTTTTCGTTGGTTTGTACAGCTTATAAATTAATGGGGTGCATGTAACAGGGACCATATCTCTATAAATTTTCTCTTTGTCCGATTTTTTCCATTTTGAAATGACAAGTTGGAAAATGTGGACTTTCTACATCCACTTATGGCTTTTATATTTTTGGTAAACTTTATATTTCAGGCCCCTATGATATTCCAGCTGTTCGATATTCAAGATTGCTCTTTACTCCCACCAGCGTGTGTCGTGTTGTTCAAAATTAAGGATGCCAAAATTTATTTTGAAAAGTACCAGTATAAGTAAGACTCAGGCCCCTATAATGTTCCAGTGTCGATATTCTAAAATTGCTCTTTACTCCACCAGGTGGTGTCGGGTGTCAAAATTTAAATGATGCCAAAAATTTTTTTCTGAAGAGTTACCGTTTAAGCTATTAATTTCAGTTCTTATGATGTTCCAGTGCCGAAGAATCAAAAAGTGCTCTTTACACCCACCAGGTGGTCGGCGTGTTCAAAAATACAGATGGTGCAAAATTTCCTCTGCAAAAGTCAGGCCCCATATTAAATATTTAGGGTTGGATTATGATTCTCTTTAAAAACCGAAATTACCGGTTGTTTTCTGCTTGATACCGGTAAACCGGTGGAGTTCTAAAAATCGAAAAAAATAATTTGAGGGTTAAATTTTTGCTGCCTACACGATGCAAAAAACCGCTTCTTGATAGCTACTACGGTTTTTGACTGCAGAGGGGGGGCGTGCCTAAAATAAAAGTTACCTAATCGATATCAGAGAAAACGAATTTGACCTTTAAAATTTTTAAAAATTGGCCAACAAGTGCCCACTAGGTGCCAAAATAAAGGCAATTTTTTAAGTTTTCCCATTTCAACAAGATTTTCGTGCTAGGTAATCGATAATCAGAGAAACAAGATTTAAAATTTTAAAATGACCAACAAAGTTCCGCTATGAGAGCAAATTTATAAAATATAAGCAACTTGACAATATGGTATTGCTCTCTAACAAAATCTTGTATATGTCCATATAAAAAGTTTCAGTGTGAAACTGTAGTAACTAAAACAATGGAATGAAAAAAATTTGAGCATAAAAATAGTTTTTTAGAAAAGGCCTTCTTCGCAATTACTGAAATATTTTCTTCAATTACTGCGGCATGATCAATTTAATGAAACTTGTTCTATCACATTAATAATATTTTTTTTCCTTTTTTAGATCTCTAGTTGTGTTTTTCCTGAACTTAGCGAATGAACTATGTAGGGAGATTCTAGATTTAGATGATATCGGGAAATCAAAGGGCAAATTTCTGTTTGGGAGGAAGATTGATATACGAATATAGACCCGATTTAGATGACCGTTTAAGTTATAACAAAAAATCATAGTAAGAATACATCCAAAGGCTTCAATAAAATCAGGTAGGCCCAAACAGAACTTTTTGTTTTGCTACAGAATCTGGATTTTTTTGATGCTTCTAGAAATCATAATGGGAAAAAAGGTCTATTCGAAAAAAATTTTCAAAATTTCACGGGCAAGTGTTCAAAAAACCCCAAAAAACCGTTTGTTAAATTTGACTTGGAACTTTCGAAATAATTCAAGGCAATTCGGAAAAGGTTCTTTTGAGTTTTGAACAATTTCTTGTCGTAACTTTGAAAAAAATTTCGCATAGATCAATTTTATTCATTGATTTTATATCATTGAGAAACAATAATCAAAAAATAGCTACGTAGTCAAAAAAAGGTTTTGTCGGGCCTCATTTTCGAAATAAAATGGGTTTTTTTTTTTGATAATTATCTTGATAAATACCTTCATAAAATCTTAAGGTACCTTTTTTTTAGAACACCCGTAATATACGATCCTATTCTATATAATTTTGAAATTTTTTTCCAAAAATATAATTAATTGGCAAGTATTTCTCAACACTTCATTAAAATGTCCCACATCATAGGGCAGCCACCCATTTTTAGTTAAAAAACCATTATATAATTCTAGAGGGAATTTTATTAAGATTATTTACGCGTTATATTGAGTTATTTTTACGTGGAATCGGTTGAAATTTTTTCACAATTTTTATGAAATTTCTTCAAAAAAATCTTTTTGGCAGTTTTTCTGAACGAAAATGTAAATAAAAAATCATTTTTTGCTAGGATTTGAAAGAAAAAAATGGCTTCAGATCATTCAATTTATTTGGATAGTTTAGATTTTCAGGATGTTGATTATCTCTGATGGGGAGGTTCAAGTTTTTCGTCGAGTTGATTCTGGAGAAATTATTAACCAGTATGTCTTCCCCCGAATAAAAGGTACAAGATTGTGGACTGGATGGCCTTTTTTGGAATGTTCTTGAGAAGGAGTTAGGCAAAAGTTAAAGAACAGTTTTTACATACAACCACCCTACAGCGAGCTGCCGTCAAAATTATTAAAAACAAAGAGATTACGAAAATTCCAAATGGAGAACAAAAACGTTACAAAAAGTCAACTAAACAAAAGTAGAAAATAATAAAGACTTTGTAATGGTACCGTGATGTGCGTCTATTAAGGACAATATGGTCGAAACCATCGTTTTATTTTGGCGTGTCCTTCAACAAGTGCATTTTTTCCAAAAATTCTTTTGGACAGAAATGCGGATGAAAATATAGAAATCTAAGGGATAATATGACGAATAATTTATAAATAACCTTTTTTGGAAAATTTATTGAACGAAGACCAAAAAGGGTTTTTATGTTTTCAGTCAAAATTAGCGAATTATTTATAAATCACCTGTATCGGAAAATTTTGAAAATGAATCAAAAAAAAAATAGATTTCCAAAATTATTGTATTTTTTAAGCATAATTGAAAATAAGGATAATGTCTGTTGGGACCAAAACCATTTGAGGTATTTGGAACAAATCTCAACCTGTCTTACTAGACCTTAACCACGGAACTGCTTTAAACCGCTTCAAGTCAAAGACCTGTGGAGCTGAAATATATTTAGCCTATTATACAACCCCCGTTACTGTTTTTTTGCTGTTTAGGCAGCTGAAAAATTTTACGAAAACTAAAAGCACCTAAACATTTATAAACACTCAATGGACTACCACTTCAATCCCGACAAAGAAAAAGATTAATATATGATAAGTGTTTAGAAATATAAGGGCGGGCCTTGGATCGTTCAAGGGAGTGGTACGCTCGCTAACATAGAGGCCCCTAGGATAACAAATCTCGAATTTTATTGGAATAGGATTATTTTATGAAAAATATAGAATCAATTACAAGCATTTTGGTATTGCGTGTTTATTTTGATTAAATGGTCAGGAAAGGACACTTTTTGATGTTTGTCAAAAATATTTGTTGAAATAAGTTGAAATTTATCAATGTCTGGGAAAAATGAAAGACACGAATTTATAGAAAACTTCAGTTTTCAAAAAATAAAATTCTTGAAACAAAAGCACTCCAGTAAACTGGATGCTGGCACGGACTCTCAGCTGCACCATTTCATGTCAGGTTCAAATGTGTAACTATTAAATCCAGGAGAGATACATTTGATTGCGGACCCCTAAAATAGGTAAAATGTGTTTTATGTGATTGCTGAAGCCATCCAAAGAATTTTTTAAAAAACGCTCTAGATAACCTGCCCACGTTCAATCTGGTTAACTTTAAGTCAGCATCAAATTGTTGTACCGTTGAACACTCAGAAGAGGAGATACATTTAAAAAAATAAGTCCCAAAAAGTTTGGTAAGCACGATTGTCTGATTGGACGAGCCATCCGTCAATTCGATTTTTTTAGGATGCAAGAATTTTTTTTCAAATATATATCGAAGTAATATTGTGTCCAAATTACACGATTTGTACTTCTGCGAACAATGTGGCCATTGACAACCTGATATTTTCTGTTTGTTTGCGATCGGAACCACAGCCTTAACTCGTAGACTGGTTTCAGCCAATTACAGTTTGGCTTACTATCCGTTGTTTTTTCTTATTAGTTAACTTTAACGTCTAAAACATAGTTATGTTAGGCGAGGTCTCACGGGAGTTAAGGGGGGTTGTGTGTGAAATACTAGCTAAAAGTATTTTTTTAACTGGGCCACCACTGACTCAGTTTCATATATTTTTGGATGACCATCACGAGATGATCAACAAACGTTTTCTTGCTATGTGTAGCCCGTAAGATTTGTGAAGCATGTGAAAACTTTTCTATTTTTTTCTCCTTCAACCATGTTGCTCGTAACATCAAACTTTTGAAATCACTCGGTTTTTCTGAAGCAAATAACGGAATTTTTGTTGTCATACAATAATTACTGTAAACATGTTGTTTATTTGCACGTTGAAGCTTATAAATTACCACCATATCAAAGATTACTAAAAGGAAACTTTCATTCGGTAAATAAAAAAAGAAAATGAAGCTGACTAGATTCAACATATGGACTTCCGGATTTTCGAACATCAATTACGGTTAACCGGTTGACAATGAGAAAAACAAAAAATGTTCACATTGTCACAAATTTAACCTGTACACATAGCAAAAAACCGTTTTGTTTGATATGCGATGGTCTCGGAAAAATGACAAAGGGTCAGTTTTTTTTAGACGCACATATTTGATTTTTACCATTTTAGTCAGTATGAAAAATCGTAAGAAAACTTAATTTGGAATTTTATTTTTCAGGCCATTAGTCGTAGAATTTCTTCTAGTTTCGTATGAGATACTCCATTGGGTCATTTCGGTTCATTTGAAAATCTCGGAATTTTCAAAATTTTGAAAAAAAAATTGAAAAATTAAAAAAAAAAAATTTGGCCTGAGGGCTTTTTCAGTTTCCAGTTTAATGCAAAAAACCGTTTTGTGATATCTCATACGGTTCCGTCTTGGTGTAAAGTCAAATCTGTCGCGTCTAAAAAAAACTCCTAAGTTAGGTGGGCCCAGTTAACAAAAAAAAACTGACTAACTGCCAAGCAATTTGAAATGCTATAACTTTGTTATATTGCAGGAAGTGAATAACATTTCAATATGCATATGTAAATCAAACCATGAGGATTACTGGTAGACAATTGAATTTGCTATGTAATAATAAAAGTCACTTTGAATTGGTTGTTAATCTAACCGCCTCTTGACACACTTTTAGCCATGAACGGACTCTAAAAAGACAGGCAAGCGAATTTTACCTGTCCATTTAAGTAAGTGTATATTTAGTTATGGAACATTGCGTTACCACTCTTCAAGATATGCTAGATTCTGCTCCAGAAAAAAAATTGCCAATTCATCAAGTTCATAGATATTTCATTCAGGTAACAAAACACTTTATTAATATTTTACGATTTTTTTCAAACTATTCACATTTTGATTTTTAAAAATACCAAAATTTAGAGTTGATCCAACTAGTGTCTTATTATTTATTTGAAATATTTACTAAATTTACTGTGGGTCTTGGCCAAGCGGACAAAACGGGCAAAACCTACGCATTTTTTCAGAAATGTCGTTAGTATAAGCGAACAAAAAGGTAATTTAGGCTCGATATCGCCGGAAAAAACTTTATGATTTGTAGCTAAAATAATTCCAGTGCCAATATCACCGGAAATACCCAATATCGCCGAATTTTTGTTGAGATTTTTTTTACAAATGACTTTGTGGGCGTCACAAATGACGTCATTTTCAAGACGTCGTTTCGAACGCCTACGCGTTTTACATTTTTTGGTGGAACAGTCAAATCTGTCGCTGCTAAAAAAATTACCTGGAAAGATAATGTCTCTAGCATCGAACGTTCTCGGAGATGGCTCATCCAATTCCAGAAATTATAATTGTTTATTAATCCGCGGAGTCCCCTGGTCATTTTGCCACTTTTTTAGCCAAAATTTGTATATAATCATGCTTTTCAAAACCACTCATCCAATTGAGTTCTTAGATAGCTCAAACTGAGCACAAATATTTAGAGAAAAATGATTTTTAAAAAATGGTCCGATTTTATTATTCACTAGATATTTGTGCTTGAGCACAAACTGAAGTTTGAGCTATCTAAGATCTTAATCGGATAAGTCGTTTTCAGAAGCCGAATAATATAAAATATTTGACTAAAAAGTGGCAAAAAATGACCAGGGGCCCCGTAATTGATATAACAGCGAAACAGTTGTTCATTTATTTTCTTTCAAGGAACCGTTAACCAGTCGAACTTAAAAAAATTCTCGAGAATGTGTTTGATTTTTTTCACCAAATTTTTTGTCAAACATTGTTATTTAACACCAATGGAGCTAAATTACAAAATTGTTTCTATGGTGTCGTATTACAATGACGTTGTTTTTTTCCCCCTGCCTAAATTATTGCATTGAATAGATTGAAAAACTAGACATAGGATAAAGTTGTATGATAGCTCATTTGAAAGTCAGTGTATCAAACTAACTAATAGACTGCAGTCGAGACCAGTACCATTAACCGGTTTACCAGATATAAACCGGAATGTTATTTTTTGGTATGTTCGAATCTCGATGAGTCCAAGAAAATTTTTCTAAAAATTAGCTGAAAAGTTAAATTTTTATTCTTTTCATTCTTATCTCAACATTGCTACACATTATGGCTTGACTATATTATGAACGAGTTCCTGGAAAAAAAAAAACGAGTTCTCGATTTTCTTCTGAAGTTAGTATACTTGAAATGCCTATATCCATTATATCCCGGGTCACTTTAAAAAACCTCCATTTCCTGTTAAAAGAAAAAGGGAATAAGTTTAAAGGACCCGGGGATAATAAGGAATATAATAGTTACCGGTGGAACTGGTTGATGGTAGCTGGTGCGGTTTTAGTCTATTAGTTAGTTTGAAACACTGGCTTTCCGAATGACTATCATACAATTTTATCCCATGTCAGTTTTTCAATCTATTGTATGGCAACATTGGCAGGGTAAAAAACCAACGATCGTCAAATATAAGCTCGATTTCTCGAGTGTAAAAAGGTTCTAATTGATTTCAAATTTAATTTTTGCCTAAAAGTGTATTTTCAGCTTATCTGTGGACTTGACTACCTTCATGACTGTGGTGTTATTCACAAAGATATCAAACCTGGGAATTTACTTTTATCAAATAACGAAATTCTGAAAATAAGTGATTTTGGCGTTGCTGAGGAGCTCGATTTATTTGCCGCTGATGATACTTGTTTTATCTCAAACGGAACTCCCAGATTTCAACCTCCCGAAATTGCCGCGGGATTAAATTCATTTAAGGGAACGGCGGTGGATGTCTGGGCGGCAGGAGTCACCCTTTATAACGCAGTCACCGGCACCTACCCCTTTAATGGAGATAATATCTACAGACTATATGAACAAATAGAACAGTGCCATCTCACAATTAATCCAATGGTAAATACAGTAGAGTTCTTTCACTTGTCCTGTAATGTAAAAAGTATTGTTATACGAAAACTCCCTATCACATATCGATTATCATGTCCAAGAAAATAAATTTTTTCCGAAAAAACGAGAGTTTTTGTTTAAGACCAGGAATCGTTATTGCAATTTATATGTAGGTATGGACATCATCATACCGTATTATCTTTTTATGGTACTGTAAAGGAAGTTTTTTTAAATGCAAATCGGACATTGAAAATTTTAAAAATTGAATCGTTCGGTAGTTTTTTTTTTAAAATCAACCCACCCTACACACGCTCTCCACGTTGAATATACAGTTCAATTTAGGTGAACTGGCTTTTAAAAATGATATGTTTCTTACGTAGGTTATCTCGCCAACCAATGACCGCGTCTGATTTTCTATACATGTAGCCTTTTGATGAAGTTTAAAAATCCTGCCTTTTTGACTCAATTTTCTTTGATTTTTAGAGAGATTTAGAGATGATTCATAACTCCAAAAATAATACTATCCAGAGAGAGATTAGTATACTTCAACAGTTTTCCCTAAAAAACTGCCCAAAATGCATCTTCAGAGTCACACGTATCCTTGTCTGATTTCCTTGCCAAACTAATTGTTTTACCCAGTTTTGTAACATAATCATTCAAGTAACTTAAAACTTTGGTCACCACCGAAAGCACTCGCTCTAAATCTTTAGCTTTTGAAATATTACAAACCGTTTTTTTCGGAAAAAAAATCTTAAATCAGAAAAAATGAAACGAGTCAAAAAAGTCGGTGGAAGAAATTCTGTATCAAAATATGGTCATACAACAGTCAATTGGTAATGTAATTTCACCCCCTTTCCCTTTTAACGACTCTCTTTCTCGCGCTGTTTTTTTTCTCTGGCGATGGATTCTATGTTAATTCTCATTTTTCGGAGTTCATTATATGATTTAAATTTCTAGAGGATTACATGTTAATTTTGAGCGACAATATAATCCAATAAATCTCGAACAGCATAATTGTTCCGCACAAAAAACGGAGTCGATGAGAACGGTCGCTGGAATAATTATCTAAATTGATACTAAAATATACGCGGTAAATAATGTAAACATTTGGAAACATGAAAAATTGTATGATGTTCAGATCGTACCCTAAATCACTAATACTAAATATCATTACTGTGGACTCAGATAATACTTTTAATGAACCGGTACAATTTTTGGAAAACGGGGTTTTCTCGAGAACTTCGCAAGATATGCCGCTTTTAAGATTTTTACAGATTTTCTGGTGTACAAGAAAATTAGACACTAGAAAACGTAATAGTAGAGTTACCGATTCAAACATCAGGCCATAAAACTCACTTTTGAAAAAAATTCCGAATTGAATGCACCGTTTTTTTAAAACATGTCGTAAATGTGGATACAGACTTATGTCTAGTAATCTCCAAATATATTTTGGTTATTTTCCGACCCGATATGGAAAAGATTTTCTGAAAAAGAACAAATTCGAGCATTTTTTAAAAATTCCAAGAATAATCATTTGGTGCAGGTTGACGATTTTCCAATAAAAAATAGGTAATTGAAAGTTTTTTTTTTACTGGCTACAATTAAAACTAATGCCAAGGAATTCAATAATTTAATAATCAACTTACGGCTAAGCAGATTCATGAGTACAAAAAACTTTAAACGTTGATTTTGGTTGATTTCCAATAAACCTCATTTTAAATTTCGCGCCTTTCGGGTGTTGATTACTTCTTGTGAGCGCCATAAAAAAAAAACATTGCAAGAAAAAGTACGAAAAATTTTTCTGAGATCATTTTTGAATTCGATTCCCTTAAAAAAGTATAAGGGACAGGCAAAAATCTGAGGGTACTATAGTTATAAGTACTATAAAGTTAAATTAAGGACGATCTGATAACCGAATATAACCGAATGTAGGACAATGTTTTTCGTAATTTGACACTCAAGATCTTAACTTATAAAATTCAATTATTTTGAAATTTCAACTATCACTCGTATACAATTGTATTTACATTTGTATGTTTTGTTGGAATAACCAATGATTACAATTTTCGAAAAAATATGCTTTCGATTTTTGAAATATGCCCAAAAGAAAGCCCGGAAACACTAAAGGAGAGAAAGTTGCTTACGCACACGCCGATTTTTTGAAGTTTTGCGTTGTCAAAAATTTGAACAAACGTTATTTTTACAGTTTAATTCGAATTTTTTTTTGATGATCATTGATTTATAGTGGTATTTTTTAAAGCACGTCCGACCAATTTGAGGATTTCAAGGCCCTCAAGACATTTTTTTTGTCTACAATGTGTTTGTAAATGACACCTGAGGAGTAAAACTTTAATTACAATATTGTTTAATTCAAAAAACGCTGTGAGTGTCAAAATAACCGAAAAAAATTACAATAAGGCTGTCATAGAATTTAATAAAAGAATTAACAGTAAACCTGAGATCCGCACTAAAACCAAAAATTATTGTTATTTCAATTAAAGGGTGGTCAATTTAATGGTCCATACATAGGGAGCGCACCGGTTAAACTAACGAGAGAAACTACAGTAGTTGATACAAAATTTTTTCTTTTTGAAAAAAAAACCTTCACGGGGGTTGTTTGATCTGAAAAAAAACGATTCCCCGGGCACAAAAAAAAGTTTTTGGCCATCTTAGTGGTCCAGAAATGGACTTTTTAAAACTCCCATTTGAGCACTAACTTCGATTTTTAGCATCTAAAACTCCAATTTACCTGATTTTTCAGAAGTAGAGGGCCGTTTGTCACAAAAAATTTTGCTAACTTTTCTGAAAATAAAACTTTTTTGAACATTTTTTTTTGAAAATTTCGTGAACAAAAATTTGCGTCATTTCTCTGAAGGAAAAATTCTATGCAAAGACTGAACTCTAACATACTTTTCCAAATTTTTGGTGGTTTCCTACACTTTTAATGCAGTTTATTATGCTCATAAAAATGCACCAAAATCAATCGTTTTATGTTTTGAACACCAAAAAAAAATTTTCGAATTTTTAGAGTATTTTTTTCAAAATTACAGTACAAAATAACGTTTGCTTTTAATTTCACCAACTAAAACTTCAAATTTCGACCTTGACCGTAAGCCAAGTTTCTCTTCCCAGCTTGTTTTCCCTGCAGCTTTCTTTTGCAGCCTACTTTCGAAAAAATCCCAAGCACATTTTTTTCGGAACATTTTTTTCACGTGACCTTTGAAAAATCTCATCATTTTGAGTTGGGGGTCGACCAATTGAAAAAGAAGCTTCCTCAGAAGTTTCTTCTATTTGTTTCGAGCTTAACCGTTTGCAAAAATTTGAGTAAATTTTGAAACTTTACCCTAGGAGGAGATGAGAACTTTCCGCATGAACAAAGTCCAAAAACCGGTGCGTTCTATCGCATATTCTAACGAAAAACATATGCCACTTATCGACAAACCAAGCGCTCTCAGAAGTTTTAAATACTAATTATACAGGCTTATGTTTAAATTTTAGGTTTAATTTCCACCATAAACGCCTGGAGGAGATAAGCATTTCCGTTTTGACTTAGGTCTCCCTGTCTGCGCTTTGTGTCTGGGAAGGCTATGCCACTGCAAAAAAAACTTTGACACTTGGTTACGCACGATGAAGGCTAGTTCTACACAACTGGGTTCATCTGAATAATATCCTTACCCACATGCTCAGCTTTTCTGACAACGACCCAACTCAGATGGTGGTATTTATTACCCACTAACCTTTGAAAAATCATATTTTCTCCTGGGCAAGCTATGGTAGACCATGTAAGACTCCTTGGAAAGCTCAAACAAATTTGTGGCCCATAAAAAACATAATAAATAAATGGCGTTTTCCGATAATTAGGAAAATGTTTTTTTTTCATGCCGATTAACTTTGAAAAAACGCTAAAAATTGCCGTACTTGCAAATAATTTAATAGAAAACCGTGATGATTTTAGTTTTAACAATATAATATTAGAAAATACCCCGGTGGGAATTTTGATTCTAAAAAACTGCATCGCAGATACTCTGCGACTGCTAATACGCGGCAAGAGTCTTTGATTCGTATGACGAGAAAAACAAAATCAAACAGAAAAATTTTGAGAATGCATTTTTCTTTTATAATATAAAAATTGATTGAATTCTCAGCTAACAGCAGCCGCAGTTTAGGATCATTTTACTGTGGGCCGGATGTGTAAATATCCCGCGAGAATCGTTTTGCTCTTCCAGGTGATACAAATAGCAGTAAAGAGTTATCAAAAAATAACATTAAAAGACAAAAAATATGCCAAAAAACCCAGTCGCAGTTACGACTGAGAAATTCGAAATTTTGCCATGCACAAAGAAAACGAAAGCACTCACCACCAAACTACAGCAAACCAAAAGCTCCCAAAAAAAAGCTGTCAAGCTGCAAACTGGCAAATATGCCCAGAAGGTCAAACAACAAAACTTTGTAATGTTTGTGCAATTATGGTATGCGAACTTTCAACGACCCGTAATTATTTGTAAAAATGTAACTTTTCTGAATAATAACCGTTTTTTTGATTCTTCAGAAAACTAAAAATTTATGTTTGACAATGAACTGTATCAATTTATTGTCTTATTAATACCTCAAATTTTCCATAATTATTTTGTTTGCTTTTGTTTGTCAAATAAACACATTTTTTGTTTTGAGCGCTCAAATTCAAAGAGTAAATATGATCAAACTACTAGCAAATAGTATCATTCAGTTGTTTGTCAAAGTAAAGCTTCATTTATGATTTGTTTTCTAAAAAACACTAATTTTTTTTTTATTTCCGGAATGAAATTGATAATAAGAGAAAAAAATTGAAAATATTTTGAGGTGGAGAAAATCAAAGATAAAGGAAATTTTTTTCGAATCTATGAATGAAAATCCCTTGATTTTTTGGACACATAAATAAAATTAAAAATCTACCTGGTGAAGGGCATTTAATTTTTTTTCGAAAGATTCTTCTCAACTTTCAAAAACTCATCTAAACTTTTATGTGCGAAATCTTTCGACGCGACAAAGCTGCTTTATGCTCAAGAAGTCAAACAAGATAGAGAAAGCATTTAGAAACAAAAGATCAAGAATTGTGAAAAACCTAAGCATTTTAAAATATGAAAGTTATCCGATAATGGCAACTATATAAATCTAAGCGCTCCAGAGTCTAGCTGGTAATACGATTACCAAAATGAGTTGTGGGGTTAAGGGGGTTCATAGGCAATAATGGACTTTTTGAATTGCTTATTCTCTCGGCATAGACCTAATTAATACAGCATAATAATACATTCAGAATAAAACATCTGCTAAGTTTAGTTCGTAATCTCTGGATGACGTTTTGAATCATATTTGGGAGATAGCATGTTGAACCAACCGGGTAAAAATGAGGTTACAGGACCGCAAAAATTCTTGAAAAAGCTGTATTTTTTTTTCGTCCTATTTAGGAAATGTTTCAAAATTTGCCATTATCTGCGAAATTCAAAGGCGGAAAAAACTGTTGTTCTTTTTTTAATTTTCTCACTAAAAGGGATCAAGCTGGCGAAAAGGACGTGTTTTTGCTATTTTGGCCGCGAAAGTTGTATTTTCATGCTACATGGCAAACTATTTTTCCGTGCACCTATAAGTTTTTCGTAATAATTGTTAACAAACTGTTTTTGCCTGATTTTACGATTTCATTTTTTATTCCCAGGAGTACGATTTGAAAATTTATTTTTGACATCCATTCGTCCAATCAGTTTTTTTTTTTTAAGACCAAAACATTCGTCACAGTTGAAATGTTTTTGGAAACGGTATTAATAAAACTAATGACCATAATATTAACCGTTCGAATGCGCTAGGCAGAAAGATTTTTTATTTTTCGACACTCAGAAAAATTTTTAATATTTTTCCGAAATTTTTTGGCTATTTTTTACGATTTTTTGATTTTATATGACTAAAAAAAGCACGTTGAGTTAAAAATCCTAAAATCAGACTTCTAGCTATTTTACGTTCAAAAGATACGATTGCCTATAGACGCTATATACTCAAAATAAGGCTTGGTTTCAAAATTTTAATGAAAAAAATTCCAGAAGTGTTAAATTTTTTCAAAATTTTTATTTCTTTTATATATTAAACAATTACGTGGAGATCAAAATTCTAAAATCCAGTCAAAATAATTTTCAGTAAAAAGATATGGGCAGCTCATAGAACCCTTAAGGGGGTGGGCGTCGTATTCTGAGTACCCTTTCATCCCGCTCATAATAATTCTAGGGCAGTTGTGAAAAATCTGAGGATAAATCGTTTAAGGTCTAGCTTCGCCTAAACGATTCATATCTAAAGCTTAACCATTGTTACAGTCAACACAGCAGGTGGTGAGTCTATGTCGAGAACACTAAAACAGTTTTTTAAAAATCGTATCTTCTTTTAGACCACATACAAAGCGTCTCAAATATTTACACAAGAGTAAGGGAAGAGTGAGGTCACTAATAATGTTTGTTACCATTTTTTTTGATTCGCTCTTGAATTCTTCTAGATCTACTTTGAACGCGATTTTTCACAATTTTTCCGTCTTCAAAGTGATACTTCTCCTAGACGGATGTTCAGAATTAAGACCGTTTTTTAAGACTCAGAGTAGGTAAATATAGCGTCGTCAATCATGTTTGCTCGGATTTATGGAATTTCACCCGTAGAATTCTAGCAAATATGACTAAGGTAAACCGGAAAATGAAAAGTTCGAAAAAAAAAGTTCGCTGATCGGAACAAAAGTACCACCAAATTGAAGCTGAGAATTTTCACTGATCAAAAAGTTGGCTTACAGGCTAATCGAAATTTGAACAATCAAGCGTCAAATTCGATAATTAGGTTGAACATTTTTGCTAAAAAAAATTGAAATTTTCTAGTAATTCGATTAAGACATTGTTCGATAATTTTAATTTCATTGCATCGTTTAGGCGGTCATATTACAATAAAAAATGTCATAATAAGGTAGAATCCGGTTTTATGCGGGTTAACCCAAAAATTATTTGAATTTTGAAAATTCTAGATTTTGTTCTAAGATTGTTTTGAAAAAAAAAAATAATTGCCACCATGAGATTTCTTTGGGTCAACTTGTCATAACCGATAATTAATGTATATAAATTAATTCTATAAGGGTCAAAAAATTAACGCACCCCCTTAAAGACCTGTTTGGCTAATATTTTATCGAGAATATGTCAAATTGAACCACCATACCCTCAATTTGTTTTCCATGCACACAATTATAAGGATTTTCGACGAATTAAGAAATTTAAGTTCGATTACTCTATATACCGGATTTGGACTTCGTTTCTGGGGTTCTTTTTCACGACAAATGACTCTGGTGACCACTTTCAGGTGGTGGAGGAGGCGGTAGAGATCATCTGGGTCATTTATATTTTTTTTCACCATTATTTTCGTTATTTGAAGTTGCTGTCGCAAAGTTTCGATCAGATTATCGGTTTGTGGAACCTCCGAAATTGGAGCGGGTGAAGTTGGAGGTGGCGGCGTTTTGGGCTTTCTGACCCCGAATAGTTTTTGAAATATCAGATCATCCCTCGTTATTTCATTCTTCGAAAAAATAATTGCAATTTTTTGAAATACGTAGGGTTTTCGAACAAAACAGCGTTTAAAATTGGAGAAAAGGTTGGGATTAATCTTTTAGAGAAGTGTTTTTCTGACTGGTGGTGTCGATATTTAGGCGGTTATTTTAAAGATGCAGTTTTAGAGAACCTCGCGAAGTTAATTATCGAATTTTTTGAATATTCAGTAAATGAAAGTAGGTATCTATAATCTCTCGCCATTTTTTATTAATCCGCATTCCGTGATCAACAAGGCAATTTAGAATGCTTGCTAAAAGCCTATGTCAAAATGAATGATAATTTTTGCAGTTTATGTTTTTATAAAAGCCAAGGACTTGTTTAAAAATCGAACTGTTTTCTGATATTTTGTTCTTGTGTCTCTAGAATGGCACGATATCGATTACGGGCCTCGTGGGCATTTTTATGCAACTTTTATAGCTAAAATTTTTATATATTCGGGCTTTTGAAAACGACTAATTCAATAAAGTTCTTAGATAGCTCAAACTTAGCTCACAAATATCTAGTGAATAATAAAAAAAAATGATCGAATCGACAATTTTTTTCTAAGATTACTGAAATTCTTTAATTATCAGTATTGTTAAAAAAAATTGGAAACAATGAATCTGATTCGGACCATTTTTTATTAATTTATTTTTCTCTAGATATTTGTGCTTAGTTTGAGATATCTAGGAACTAGTGGCAAAAAATGCCCATGGGGCCCGTGATCGATATGACGCCCCTTACTATTTTCTTTATATTTAGCCTTATTTGAATAAAGGGAAATTTGTTAAAATGTATTTTCACCAACTCCATAATGCAAACTGAATATCGATGCCAACTCCTTGATTCGAGGATTTTATAAAGAAATGTTCCCTATAGTCTATAGTTTATCTTCGACAAAATTCTCAGCAAAATTCGATTTCACGCAATGTTCAAAAAAAGTAAACATTTTTTGAAGAGTGTCTTTTACTTTCGAAAGTGCGCTGGCAGAAGCAGCAGTACAAGTTTAATAGAAATTAACTCAATGCTTCATTTTTTGATAATTTTTTTTATCTTTGCATTGAGCCGGCTGTTTGAACTTAAAAATTGAACTGAAAAAATTACTATTTTACGACATAAATTTTTTTATACACGTTTGTCTTCAAATTAATACTTTCTGGCGGTCAGGGAAATGGGAAGTCTAGCCTTCGAGGTCAATTAATTCAGGACTTAGTTCATTCAGAGATGACGTACTAATTTTCTCTCAACGCCCACAATTTCGGGCATTTATTTCAATTTATTTAAAAACCTACTATGTTTCTGATTCGACAATAAGAGTGGTTAATTTCACAAAAGTGAAGATGGCCGAAGATTTGGCCACTCTGTATAATGGAATTTCAATGCTGTCAAATTTCACCGACTATACAGGGTGTAGGTTTTTCCTTCTTTTTTCCAAACTGTTACACTTGATTTCCGCCGTTTTGATTGGTTGAATCTGAGAAAATCTTCTGAACAACCAATCAAACGGCGGAAATCAAGTGTAACCAGTTTGGAAAAAGGAGGTAAAAACCTTACCCCCTGTATCTAAAAAGGGGGTTCCCTATGCCTTTAGTTTGGCGTTCGTGGTTGAACTTCTTTTCGAAGCTCTTATTGTCGAACGCGATAATAGATACCCCGGCCTAGTGTAACAATCTTTGATATGATTTTGATTATGCCCGGCTATATCATTATGATGCCCGGGTAACACTAAAAACTTATTCCCTATTCTTTTAACAGGCAAATAAGTTTTTAAGTGTTACCCAGGCATCATAATGGATATGTTTGAAGAAGTCATGATAAAATAAAAATGGATAATTTATTTTTAAGACATCAATAGTATTCATTCAATCACTATGCATTAAATGGGGACCGGAAATTTTAAGAATTAGGCCTAAAGTCTAGTTAGATGGTATGAGATTAAAAATAAAGCAACCAAGCCGAAATTCAGACAGGATTCGTCTAAATTTGAAAGGGGCCTATTTCACCGGAAAATGATTTTTTCAATTTGGATTTTTTGGTCAATAACGACGGTCAAAATTATGTAAATATGCTGAAAATTCTGCTTAACATATAGGTTGTTTTAGTGAAAAAAAAGTTCGACTATTTTTTGTCACTATTTCGAAATCCTCAAAGTTTATTCTTCAATTTTCTCACATTAACAAAAAAACTTAAGTAAAAAATCTGAATTTTTCCCATTATTAAATGTAAACCCTTAAAAAATGAGAACTTCTGTTTTCTATGATTAAAACTATCTTGTTGATATTTCATAAAATAATATAAATTATTCAACTTTTCTCCGTTAGCGAATGAAGCATTACTCGATTGAAACTATCCCCAATCAGGGGTGCGGGATCTGTCACGAGTCTAAACATGGTTTCCATTTAATTCTTGAATTAAATTTTTCGAATATGTTTTCATGAAAATAAACTATGTCATGTTTCAAGCTATTTTTAACCAATTAGGATACTAGAGATTTTACAGAAATCTTCAGAGAAATTACCAGCGAAAAGAAAATTTTAGACGTGCTTCAGAAAGTGAGAAAATAACGAAACAAATTGTTTTTTGAGAGAAAGCAAAATAAGTTTTTTTGAATTTTTTAGGACTAGAAAATCCCAAAAGTACCTGTTTGCCAAATGCCTTTATTATTTTATAAAGTTAGCAAATTATGTAAATTTTCTAGAATTTGCATTTTTGCTCTTCAATAGATCTTGTCTTATATCATAGACGGCTTGGAAAATTAATTATTCACAATAAATTTTAAATTTAACAATTTTATTATAATGATAATCGCCAATTTTTTTTTATTCATTAGAAAATATCGAAGATCCTGCCTAGTGGTGATTTTTATCTTGAGCGTCATCAATTTGATAAGTGGCCAATCAAATCGCGGGATTCTGAATTGAGTCGCCAATCGGTATTATGATTGAACACTGCTCAAAGTGATGACTCTCAAGATAAAATCACACTAGGCAGGATCTTCGACAATACTCACGAAAAACTAAATTTATGATTCTTATCAAAGGTACTGTCATGTTCGTTCGAAGGCCGAAATTTGGCCAAAACTTACAGAGAATATTTTTAGCAGTTAAATTTTAACCTAATATTTTTAAATGGACTAAACGGCAAAATTAAACATGTAATTTATAGACAAACTTGACAGTATTTTTAATTACTGTTGGTATTATAAGAATAGTAAACTGGTTGTTTTGAAGTCTAGTTTTTTTAAATTCTTTATTGCGTTTACATTTCGGACCACTTTTTTATTAATTTTTCGACAAAACTTTTTTCTATAAAATTTTGTTCTTCGAGAAGGTTTTTTGAAGGGAAATCTCGACTGTCTCCTTATCTCACGTACACATCACATTTTATAAATAGTATGTTTAAAATCTCGTGTTTTTCGAGCGGCGGTATCTTTTGCATCGATTTTAATAATACAAAGAAATCAAAAATTTAAAATTGGCGCGAGAGCAAGATTGCTCCACCGGAATTTTCGGAACATTTATGATATAAAATGACGCATTTATAAGTGAGTCGAGAATTGTCGATGAAACTGTTAGAATATTTCTCGGTTACTTTATTCTTGAAATATTCTGATCAAAACTTTCTAAATTCTAGATTGAAACGATCAAAGATGGCCATTTCGGTAAGACGCAAAGAAGATTGTTCGCAAGCGAAACAAGAAGTTTATCAGACATCAGTCTGATAGACAGATGCGAGTTGGCATCTCATGGAGAAACCAAAGGGTATTGATTCCGAGTCCGACGACGATTCAAGGGACAAACTCTTATGCCATCTATCGGTTACGTACCAAGGTAAATTCAGTTTATCTGATTTTGAAAATCTTCTAAGTTCTGACGATTTTTTTTCTCAAAATAATGTTGGAAAGATCAGAAGTTTTGAAAATCAATGAATTTTTTTTTTAAAGAATTTCACGACGTCGTTTTTTTTAGTAAGCATAACTGTTGCATTGAATAGATTGAAAAACTAGACATAGGAAAAGTTGTATGATAGCTCATTCGAAGCTAGTGTTTCAAACTAACTAATGCTCTAAAGGCCTGTACCATCACCGGTAACGGAGGTCTATTATATGGCATTTTCAGTATAAAATTTGAGAAAAAAAATAGAAACTGTTTTTTCTTCCAGGAATTCACAAAAATAATATTTCAAGCAGTAAATATGTAGACAATCATGATATAAGAATGAACAAAACATAAAAATTAACTTTACGGCTATTTTCAGAAATAAATTTGGGCTCATCGAGATTCGAACCTACCAAAAATGAAATTCCGGTTTGTAATCCGGTGAAACGGTTAATGGTACTGGTCCAACTTTAGGGA